>QGMI01000221.1:0-46014 GCA_007821535.1 Lachnellula occidentalis | reverse complement strand
ACCGCTCCACAAGCACACAAGCAAGCAAATGCTTACATACCGGCACTCCTCCACCACCACGCCCTCCCATCCCATCAAAACTCAATCCCCCAAACTCCCACCCTCCTTCTACATCCCCATCCCCTTCCCCTTTCTCATCTCCATTCGATGCAAACCCCTCGCTCTCAACGTTCGAAGAGCCCGGCGGGAACGAAGACGGGAATGAAGAAAATGCAAACGCAGCACAGCTGCAATTCCAAGTCTGCAGCCGTACGATATACACCTGCCCTTTCGCCACACCGTGGTCTTTGAACCGGGATGGCTGTTGAGAGGAGCGGACTTGGTATAACTGATTTTTCCTCGTTTCTGCTTCTGGTTCGGGGGGAGGTGGGTGGAAGGAGGTGGGTTTATGACTATGATTTCTTGAGACTGTGTTGAATGTTGTTGGTGTGAGTGTGGATGTGGATGTGGATGTGATGCTGGATGGAGTAAGGTGATACGCGTGACGAGACCGCGGTCTAGGAGGTCGAGGGATTGCAGGAGCATGCCGGGGGGAAGAGCACGTGTAGGGTTGTTAGGAGGGCGCGGTGGGAGGGCGGGAGGACGTGGAGGGGGTTGGATGTGGAAGTGGAATAGGGGGTGTTGGTTGCTGGTTGGGTTGCCTGGGGAGGCGTGGTGAGCGTATTGAGGAGGGTAGTGAGGAGGGTCCTGGGTGTTGGGAGGGTTGTCATTGTGAGAATTTGAGGTCTAGTTTGAGAAGATGTGGGGAGGTGATCATTGTTTGGAATGAGCGTTGGACGAGATTGTGAGGTAGAGAGATGATCAAATGATGTTGAGACTTGCTTCTAATAAGCAGATATTGATGAAAGGAGAGGGCATCACGTGGATACGATGCATGCGAAGTTCTTATTTATTTTTGCTTTCTTACTTATATAGTACATTTTACCATCATCTACCTAGGTATACATTCAAATCCACTCCCTAGGCTCTCTCAGCGTGTCCACCAACCGCTGCTCCCTGCTTCCTTTTTCAGGCTCATACATATACCTCCAGCTCGCAGTCAAAGGCAAACTCATGAGAATGCTCTCCACTCTGGCACTTGGTGTATTCAATCCAAACGCGGTCCCTCTATCATGCACCAAATTGAACTCCACATACCTCCCCCGCCTAATCTGCTGCCACTCCTTCTCCTTCTCGGTATATGGCATATCCTTCCTCTTCTCAATGATCGGGATATAACTCGGCAAGAAAGCTTTCAAGCAACTCTGCGCAAATGCGAAAGTATTCTCTTGGTCCTTCTCTTGCTCATCTAGATCATCGAAAAAGATTCCTCCTATGCCTCGAGACTCGTCGCGGTGCTTGTTATAGAAGTATTTATCACACCATTTCTTGAAGCGCGGATAGTATGATTTGTCGTGCTTGTCGCAAGCCTCTTTCATAGTCTTGTGGAAGTGGATGGCGTCTTCGTCGAAAAGATAGCTTGGTGTGAGATCTGTACCGCCACCGAACCACCATGCATTTGAAGTCCCGTCTGGGTTTGCGGTCTCGAAGTAGCGGTAGTTGAGGTGGACTGTTGGGGCCATGGGGTTTTTGGGGTGAAGAACCATGCTAAGCCCTGCCGCGAAGAACTCGAGGGAGTTGACTTCTGGGTCGATAGCCTTATGGTTTACTCGCATTTTCTCAATCGCTGCTCGAGGGAGAGTTCCGTAGACGATACTGATGTTCACGCCTGCCTTTTCAAACACATTGCCATCTTGTAGGACACTTGAGATCCCGCCACCTCCATGCTCCCGTTGCCAGGTATCGATCTTGAACTTTTTGCCGTCTATAGCCTCCAACTCCTTCACAATTTCTTTCTGTTGTGATTTTATGAATTCCTCCATTCGTAAACGCATGGGCGAGTTCTCTGTAACACCATCCTCGCGCTTGATCAAGCTGTCTCGATCAGCAATTGTAGGCGCATCGAGCTTCGTGGGTTCGTCTGTCGCCTGCAGATCATTAGTCCAGGAACCCCTCCATTGAGTTGGGCAGAGGGAGCTACCATGGAATATATCATAGCTCCAATAAAGACTACTCCGAATGCCAATCTTGTCTTCGGAGCAACGATGCCCTTTGGAGCTTCGCGTTCACCCGGTGGACGACGAGGGTTTGGTGGAGTAATGAAGGTCCTCCTTTGCAAAAGATGCTGTTGAGCTCTCGGTCTGAATTTGGGGACGCTGCGTAGACAAGGTCTACAGGAAGTAAAAGAAGACATTATGAGAGCTTTTAATAGAAAGAGAACGGCGACGAGTATCGTACAACAAACATAAGACCACAAGTCAGTATGCAGGAAGAAACCGAGTAAACGGGTGAGGGGGAGGGAGAGAGAGAGATAGAGTGGAACGTTTACTGGTATGACAGAAAAGTCCCGTATGAATGAGGCGATCAAGCTATCATACTTTTTGGCTGCACGGCGGCACTTGTTGCAGGGATCGTTTGCGGTTAATCAACTCGACCTCCGAGTGATTAGCTGCCTCGTGATTCGTCGACTTGAACAATAAAGAAAGGTGAATGGAATCAAATACGGTATTGTAGTAAGGATGGATCGCATATCCTATTCACAGCATCTGATCAGCTATTTAAAAACATCTCGCAGGACCTCTTGCAAGACATCCAACTTGGTCACATTCGTACAGTACCTACAGTTAAAGTCTTTGTCTCTGTCTTGCACAAGTCCCTGGTCACCTGCTGCACCCGCCCGCCATAGAACCGTGACACACCGCTGCCCTTTAGCGCATCTTCTCAGCCCCCCGCCATTTAGGCAAGCTTTGGATCCACGCAAGAATGGCTTCCATTACAAAGAACACTCCCTCTCCGCCAGTCCAACCTCAACCGTCTCCAACCACCAAAGAAACACCAGAAGCAACTCCTATCTCTCCCAAATCATCCACTATGCGTTCCAAGTTTAAGGACGAGCACCCGTTCGAGAAGCGCAAGGCTGAGGCTGAACGCATCGTAAGTACCTCCCTGTCCTGTCTTGTCCTGTATCCCACCAACGGCCGCATCATCATCCATCAACCATCAACCTTCAACCTTGAAACTAACCTCTGTCTTCTCTCCTCCAGCGCCAAAAGTACTCCGACCGTATCCCCGTCATTTGCGAAAAGGTCGAGAAGTCGGATATCGCGACGATCGATAAGAAGAAGTACCTGGTCCCCGCCGACCTGACCGTAGGACAGTTCGTCTACGTAATCCGCAAACGCATCAAGCTCTCCCCCGAGAAGGCCATCTTCATCTTCGTCGACGAGGTCCTGCCACCTACAGCTGCCTTGATGAGCAGCATTTACGAGGAGCACAAGGATGAGGACGGGTACGTATCCTATTCGCCTTCCGGCCAGAAAGCAAGGAGGCTGGGCATCGCGGGGTATTGAGGATAGCAAGCTGACGATGATTCACACAATAGATTCCTGTACATCTCTTACTCCGGCGAGAACACCTTCGGTTCCTTTGAAGAGATGTCTTAAGCTTCCCTCGTAATTCTTATCATCGGCGTTTCGGACTCTCACGGCGGCTTCTCCTTTAACGACTTTTGTGCAACAACCCCAAGAATGGCAGTTCTTTCCCTCATCACGCTCTACAGTATTACTTGAGTCACAACAGTCGGTTCAGTGGACAGATACAGAGATAGTAGGGTGGAGAAGCATCGTTTTCCTCAGTTTTATTCGTCCCAAGTCTATTGATGACGGTCTTCTACGAATGTGAGCGTGTCTAGCGTTTGGGCAAGACTTTGGCACAGACTGAGTGAACTGGGGTGCTGATTGGGACTGGGTTAGGCTGTTTTCGATCTCTTTAGGCTTGGGAATAGGTGCAATACGATGCTTTCTGTCATGACCAATCTACGTGCGTGATGTGATGAGGAAACAACCTTTTGGCGAGTGCATTTCGACTGTGATATAACCATTGGACTTGTGCAAACACAGTTACTTTCTTTAACTTCCACGGGGAGTCTCAAAAGGCCTCGCATCTAACAACCTCCAGCCACTTTCTTTGATGAGCCATTTCCTCTTTGAGGATGCCTCAAACGCAGCTCATATCCCAACCCAAATCTTTCTCAGAACAAATCAGCTGTTCCCCGATTTCTTTGCCAGTATTCCCAAGCTTACATCGCCTTCCATAGCGGCCATCCAAGAGCTTTGAACGGTGGCCACTTGAGCAAGTATGCCTCAGCATACCTTCGTACAGTACAGCCAGGTATGACACATCTGCCTTCATCCGCCACGACCATTTTCCAACCAATATCCCTTCGTTATGACTCACCCGCCGCGGATTATGAGTTGTCGCCATTCAAACATCCCATCCGCCTCTTGTTGTCACATCCTAAACCATCGCTTCCAGCAAGCAAGCAAACAAGCAAGCTCTCCAACCCAGAACCACCCACCCGGCCACCCCTCCCCAACCTCGGCCTCCCTAGCTCGTAGCCATTATATTCATCATCTATCCGTCCCATTCAAGCGCTCTTCTTCTCACCCACAGCAGCAGTTCTAGGGAATCCGATCCTCCTGCGCACTTCGAATCAGCCATGTTTCATTCCCTCCTTTACCTCCCCCCACCTCTCCCTCTCTCTCCTTCCTGCCTTCCAAATAACAAGGAGAAAGATAAGGAGAAACATAGATAACATAACATAACAGAGCATACATACCTCAACCCATGATCAACCGTCTCCCTCGTACTCCGTCCTGATTCCTTCTCTTCTCGATTGATACGCGTCGCGGCCGCCCCGAGCCCGATGACGATGGCGAAGACGGGGTCGAGGGCGCGGGAGATGATGTGGGTTTGTGGTGGCATTTTGGGGGAGGATGGGTAGGAAGGAGGTGAGGTGAGGTTTGGTTGACTGTGTTTTTGTTCTGGGCTTGAAGTAAGTAGACGTGGACTTTTTAGTGAAGCTCCAACCATGGCCGGGAGGCGGCCGCTTCAAAAGGATGAAGGGATCACACATGATCGTTTCGCTTAAGAATCTTTCGCTAAACTCGACCTCGATATTCAAATTACCGGTACAAAAGAAACGCCCAAAAAAACGCAACAATAATTGCAAAGATGCAAAGAGTTGGCAAAAGAAACCGATAAAATAAAACATATAACTTGAAACCTAGGTTTTTAAGACTCCCACTCGAAATACCTAATAAAATTAGTGGAAAATGAAAGAGATAGAGGCAAAAGGTTCGCACGGGTTTTTAAGCCGTGGTAATCCTAATATCATCTGCCAGTCTTCAGATACCAACGGCACAAGAAAGGGTATCACTCCTAACCATACCGCCCATAAGAGCCGTCTGACAGATGTATTGTTGAGAGAATTTCTTATTTTAGTATGTGTATACCTCCGTACGGAGAGCACAAAGACAAAATGTCCGAAGTGGGGAGGGCCCACAACCACAGTAGCTTTAGGGCCTTGGCGTCTTGGCGATATACATCAGGCTAAGCCAGGTAGGCTTTCTTTACCGTGGCGAGTCTTGGCTAAAATAGGGATATGTATCAAGATTTTATATTATTGTTACAGGGCATTTATGCAGCGGCTTTGAGATGAGATGGTTCCTTTTTCTACCATTGATAGATCAACATATATACACGAATTCCTACAATTATATCTTCTAGGCCATGTAACGCCGAATTTTCCAGAATCCCCTTTTGCTCTACCATATACACCATACGCATACGCACGACCATTCCTGGGCCACTCTATTTCTTGGCCAGGGCGATATCAAAGGCTGGAATCAGGGTTTGTGCAAGCCAGAATGAGAATACGAGTTTTGGTCCGGTCATTAATAGCTATAGATGTGTTAGTTACTGAGTCATAGAACAACCAGGCGGGGAAATAAATACCTTTGGCACTAATCCCTTGAAGAAACTCGAGGGCCCCTCGTTCTTCATCATGCTGCTGACGATCTTGAACCCAGACTCCGGGTTCTCGAAATTCCTGTTCTGGATTCGGGTCTTGATAACGTCAAGAGGAGCTGAGACCAAGAGAGAGGCGGAAGCTCCTGCGATGGAAGCAACGAAGTTTTGTAGCCATGTTGCTTTGTTATAGTCTGTCAGCCCGTACAGGTATCCTTTTGTGAATGCCGATCCTCCGAAAAGCTATATGCATATTAGTTTCATCCTCTCTTACAATGGGTTAGAAGTACGCACAGCGAACGATCCAGGAGCATTTCGAGCAGCGGTCCAGCCCCAGCCTCTGTATAATCCAAATCCTTCATCCCGCACAATTCTGACTACACCACGCCCTCTGAATGTCTCTGGGTTTGTTTGGCGCTTGATCTTGAGGACGTCTAGGGGAAGGAGGACAATCTCTCCGATACCAATCACACTAGAAATTGATCAGAACTTGTAGGCCGTATATCTGGAGTGGTCTTGCTCACCTTCCTGCCAACGAGGACATCATCGCCTTACCGGTCGTCGGGCCGAATGTGTTCTCGAATGTAGAGCCGTGGTTCCTGGACAGGTAATCCCGAACGAAAGGTTGGCCTCCATACTTGTAAATTCGTTGCAGAACCTAGCCTCCGTCAATACAAGCCCATCACTCCGCACCACCCAAGCATCTTACCTTGTATCCAGCAGCGTATCCGAGACCTGGGAAGAGGGAGATAAACTTGCGACCAGCTGGCGCAGTAGCTTTCTCTTTGAAGATAACGGTATTCAATTGGGCGGCGGAGGCAATCTAGCAAAGTCAGCGAGCTAATTCTATGCGGGAAATGGATCTCCTACCTTGCCATGATTGCTCATTAATCGCTTTGCAATTGTGTCGACCTTCAACGGGTCAGTATTGGTCTCAAGATCCGAGGAATAGATTCGCGCATACGGGATGAAAGACGGCAAGCTCAGCAATACCAGCAGACCCTACAAAACGTCAGATCTCAGGCCCAAGAACACCCTAAAGCTGTATAGCATACCTGATCCTAACAGTCTCGCCAAAGTAGACTCGCTCTTATCGGATCCAGCTGTTGGGGACATGGTGGCGGCGGAGTTGGCAATTGAGGGCTGGGATGAACAATAGAGAACTCGAGGACGGTCTTAGGATTAGGAGGATGTCGTGCCTTGAAGAATATGTGGGGATGGAAATTTAGATGCAATTCTTGAGGGTTTTCAAAAAAAGTTCTCCTTACACATGCACATGGTCCAGGCATGCTTTTCTTGCAAGGATGTAAAATGGGGCGGACTACTATAAAATTCTCCACTTACAGTGCTACTAGTGCATCCCGAAGACTACCACTAAGTCCACTACTCCCTGGCCTGGGTACCTAGTACCTAGTATCTACCCTACCTAGGTACTTGTACATTATCCTTACTGAATTTTGTATGGTTCTTCATATCGCTAGCTCTAGGTTTAAAAAGATAGTTCTTCTCTAGGCTGAATGCTATATACAAATTTTAAGTAGTAAACTCATATAGCTGTTCGGGGATATCTTCACATCCTTGGACCTGACCTGAGACTGATATACAGCATTGGTTACTGTTAGTGGACTACTCAAGTCTTCGGGAGTGTTCTCGCTGCTAATACCCGGCACACTAGAGTTTTGATGTCAATTTATCTATCTGTCGCGTGAATGGGTTGCTATTTATCTATTTTATGATTGGGAGAGCTTCGCCAGTGGGGAACGTTTGGTTGCTGTGATGGCATATTCGGGCGCATTCGGACGGCGGAAGGCACTCTGCTTTGAAAGGGGAGGGCACAAGATGCAAGTAAACTCGCTTGAGTCTGAGACAACCAAAGTCAATCTGCACAATCATACGGAATCACAAATACAAACGCATAAAGAGTATATTACACAAAGTTATGATTTTTCTGGCCTGGCTGGTTGCTTCAGCAGCAAACGAGCCGTATATATGGTATCAATACAAAAGTCCTCCGCGCAACAGGAAGGGAGCGTCCCTATCCATCGATGCTCAATTAACGCCCGACCTAAAATGCAGCAGATTAACGCCTATCCATGCAGGAAATGCTCACAGCCGTTATATTCGTATCAAGCGTCACCTTTATCATTGGTTCGCAGAATGCACCCCTTGCTAATAATCCTTGAAAATGCCCACGATATCATCAAGTCTGCCCAGCTGACCAAGTAACATTTCCTCCCTATCTTGAAAGGCGTGAAGTTCGTTCAGTGATGCAGGGCTGAGATATTCGTCGGGTGGCTTGTCGCGAACATCGGAGCGGTGCGTTAGTTCGAGAACTGACTTTGCCCGACGTCTCTCAACTTCAAGCCGGTGGAGAAGTCTCGACATTGACTTATAGGTTTGGTCTAAGACGAGTAAGGAGCAGCGTTCGTTGTCGAAGAACCAGAGGAAGATGACACGATTGTTGTTCGCTCCACGGGAGGCATCCTTTGGAACCTCTTGAATATCCACCCATCCCGACAGCTGCATCTCGGCCAATTTCGTGCGAATATCCTTCTGCTTCATGAGAGTGATATCTTTGAGTTGCTTCTCGTCAAGCTTTCCTAGCTGTCGTAGCATTCGTACAAGACGATGACCTGCCGGACCGAACATTTCTAAGACCAATTTGTCTATCTCCGCTTCTTGGATTTTTTTAATGACCTTCTGAAAATTGACGGACCACGAGCCTTGTCCGTCCGCCTCCCTCTTTACGAAGCCAAACTGGTCGTCCGCAAGTAATGCCATGTGCTGCTTTATGTGGTAGATACGGTCTTCCCGGGAATGAAGACCCTCTGGCTCTGGGAGTTTGTCCTGAAATGTGACTTTTGGACGCTTTGGGGGTTTTACGGCAGGAGCATCGGCGAAAACATCATCGCCGTCGTGGTCAACCTCGTGGGAAGTGCCATTTCCGTTGATGGGTGGGTCGTCCTCATCCTCACTTCCACTTCCTTCGAGGTCCCCAGCTTTGCGCTTCCTGTTCAGCGGTGGGCTTCCAAGCTTAACTCCAGCAACTTCCCCGGATTTGGCGCCCTCGCCGATTGTCTTGCCTATACCAAGTGAAGCGTTGACTGATTTGCTGAGCGAAGATGCAATATCTCTAGTTGATATCGTTGGACGATCTTGATACTCATCTTCCGTCGTGCCATACGCACACTTAGGAATCTTCTTCTCTAGGTGTTTCAGGAGTTCTGCGTACACTTGAGATGTTGTATCGCCAAGTCTGTTTTTAACGGCCTCCACAAGCTGGGAATTTCGGAGCAAGACTGCGCATTTCTCATGATTGATGCGTATAACCAAATTCGGCTTTTTGGAAGTTAGCTCACACTCTTATTTTGCTTTAAGAAGCTCGAATAACCCACGTCAAGTCTAGTGCCATCGTCTTCGCAATTATGGTCGCCATTGACACTATCGCCATGAGATAGCCTCCTCTTCTTGCTTGAGCCGTTGACACCATTGGTAAGTACCCCATTGGAAGGCCTCTTGAGTACTTTGGATCTCCATTCCCGGTCTTCCGCCTCTATTCTTTTTAATCGTTCGTCGAGGATTCCGTGAAGCTGCTCTTTCTTCTTGGAGCTGCCCTTGATACTACCACCAGCGATTTCGTTCGTGGTGATGTCAAGCTCCAACTCATCTTTAATGTCAGCTGGGTTTCGGAACATGCGCTGAACGACAGGCTCGATGAGACCAAGTTCTAGAAGCTCAACTAATAATCCATCCATATGCCCACCAGATCCGATATTGCCATTCGTGTGAGCATTGACACCATTAGCAGCAGAGTGCCCATTGCTCTTCCCCTTGGCAGCTTGCTTTTGCTGAGATGCGTAAGCTTCCGCGAGGTCAGAGACTTTGGTATGGCCGAAAAGAAACAAATTCTGCACCACATCTCTCGCAAAAGCCCCGTATCTGCTTTCGACGAACTCTATGACTTTCCCAGACCTAGCCAAAGCATATGCGGCGCCATCGTTGGCTTCGTAGAAAGTCGGGCCCGTTTTCCCCGTGTGGTAGTAAACGAGGTTCTGTTGGATGAGTACGGCGAGACCATTTCGTGTGGCTTTCGGACCAAGGCGAGTATGTCTCGATATTTCAGATATTGGTAATTTTCCTCTTCGAAGCAGAATTGTGAATATGCGCTGTGTGGTGTGTTAGACCTGACTTAACCAGTGCCCAAGTTACTCAGCCTGGCTGAAGGATTAAGAAAGCTTCTGCAGAATAATATTCTGCGGATTGCTCAAATGAATAGACATACGGAAGTTAATTCCCCATACGTCTCGTCGACGAGCAAAGCGCAAAGCTCCACTGCGTTTTGTGACTGTTCGCGGGGTTAGCTGTGTCATTTGAAAAGCGCATTGGCCGAAGCTGGAGCTGAAGCAGCGGTAAACGTACTCGAGACATGGTGTTTGCTGCTAGAGATTATCTCAGGATCTCTAGAGCTGCCACAGATGCTACCGGTGCGTCATTGACGATGTAGAGGTCGAGATCGAAATGGTGGGTGCGGCTGCTGTGTAGAAATCCTTTGCATATAAATCTTTTATGGTGGGGTACAAATTTAATGAAGAGTGACTGATTGACAGTACCGTACAGTACCGTACCAGACCAGACCAGCCAGTAGGCGGGAGGTGCGGGTGATGACTCAGCTCTGCGAGCCTGCTTCGAGCTTCCTGGAAGATTTCGGGATCAACGTCAATAACACTCAACGACTTCAATTGCCACGGCATCGGCATTCCTTCACTCACCTAATTCCCTCCAGACAATGATCTCTCGGTCGGCGGTTGGTAGAAATGCGCAGCTTGCCCTCCGCAGGCAATGCTGCGTCAAGCCCGCACCCTTAAACCGATGCGGTCTTGCGGCTGTATCTACCGGATCGACCTCATTCTCCTACGAGTCCGCGGATGTTGGCGGTATCAAGGTTGCCAGCAGAGATGTTGCAGGACCAACCACCAGTTTGGCAGTGGTAGTCAAGGCTGGAACTAGATATCAGCCGTTGCCAGGCCTGACTGTTGGTCTTGAGGGATTCGCTTTCAAGGTGTGTATACTCCCATTGGGCCACCATTTTCAGCTATTGTACTCAAAACTGACGAGTTTTGCCTATTCCTAGAACACGCAACGACGATCTGCTCTCCGAATCACCAGAGAATCCGAGCTTCTTGGAGGCCAATTGCTTGCATACCATACAAGAGAGTCCTTGGTCCTCGAGGCCAAATTCCTCCGGGAAGACCTCCCATACTTCACGGAATTGCTAGGCGAGGTTATCTCTCAGACGAAATACACTGGTGAGTTGTCAATTGGCTGTATTGCATGGACGGACTCTGATTTTTGAATAGACTATGAGTACCACGAGGAGGTCGAACCTATCATCAAGCTCTCCCAACAAAGACTTCTTGCGGACGTGTCGGACCTTGCCATCAATTCAGCACACGGTCTTGCATTCCACAGGGGTCTCGGAACGCCCCTCTACCCTACTTCCTCGACACCTTTGTCCAAATACCTGAATGATGGGACCATCCACGAGTTTGCCGATACAGCATATACAAAGTCAAACATTGCGGTTGTTGCTAATGGAGCAAACCAAGCTGATTTGTCTAAGACTGTTGGCGAATTTTTTACTGGTGTAAAGTCATCTACAGATGCAGTTTCAAGTCCCGCGAGCAAGTACTATGGTGGAGAGGAACGTATCGCACATGGTTCCGGCAACGCTCTGGTTCTTGCATTCCCAGGTTCAAGCTCTTTCACCGCAGGTGGTTCCTACAAGCCCGAAATTTCTGTTCTTGCAGCTCTCCTTGGTGGCAAGTCAAGCATCAAATGGACACCTGGTTTCTCGCTCCTCGCCAAGGCAGCCTCTTCGTTTCCCGGGGCTAGCGCTACAACAACTCACTTTTCTTACTCTGATGCTGGCCTTCTGACCATCCAGTTCACTGGTTCTGCACAGGCTATCCGTGGTGCATCTACTGAGGCCGTCAAGTCACTCAAGAGCATTGCTGAGGGTTCCATCAGCAAAGAAGATTTCACCAAGGCTGTGGCTCTTGCTAAATACCGCGCGCTAGAAGAAGGTCAGAGCACTGATGCTGGCCTCGTCTCAACTGGTGCTGGTCTTGTGCACGGTGGCCAGCCGTTCCAGATTGACCAGGTTGGAAAGAGCGTTGAAGGTGTGACTGCTGAGAAGCTGAAATCGGTAAGATTATTCCCATTCCAAGCACAATCTTGCCTATACTAATTCTTCAATAGGCTGCTAAGGCTCTGTTAGACGGCAAGGCAACTGTCTCGGCGGTTGGAGACCTATATGTACTGCCATATGCCGAGGAGCTTGGTCTTAAGGTATAAACGTTTGGGGGTTTGGGTCGAGATGGAACGGGTTGTATCACCAGCTCCGATTTAGAGTGTACACACTGTAGATAAGAATTTCCTTTGTCCATGCTGCATTTGATTGTGAACCTCGTAGTAGTGGGAAATACGTAGTTTCGAGCTTATATTTGCAATCTGAAAGACTTACAACAAACATGCCAAAGGGTGGCTGCTTCACCAATCTTAAACCGTTCAGTGAACCAAAAACCGATTCATGATAAAGCATTCTAGAAGCCCAACTTGCTTATTATTGACAAACGATAGACTCGTCCCATATATATTTTGGAAACCGTATTCACCCACGTGACGTTCCGGGTATCTCGAAACCCGAGCTTCAACAGCTTCTTTCAGCGAAGCAAAAGCAACAGACCGAAGCTCTACATCTCCTCACAACCTACCGCAACACACAATGGCATTCGCGTGGAAAGCATCAGGTCTTACGTATGTCCTCCCCCATCCGTATCTCACCTGCCCTCAATTGATGGCAAGCCCCCGGACTGACAAAACATGCAAATTGAACAGCTACAACAAATACCTCTCGGTCGCCGCACGCGTCGTCCGCCGAAGCTTGAAGGATGACAAACGATTGGCAGCCGAGCGACGAGGTGAGATGGATTTGAAGATGGCGACGTGGAAGGTGAGTGTTCTTTGACGCTGGAGATGTGGGGAGAGGGCTGATGGCGGACAGAACGGCAAGCAGGGTGAAGCCCAGAATGTTAAGGACGCAAATGCTGCTTCGATGGCAGCAGCTGCTGGCGCTCCTGCATCATAGGTTTGCGGGTATGGGGAAGGAAGGGAAAGTCGGACGGGGGTGGATGACAATGGGTGTGAGATAGAGGGGAGGGACTTGTACATTGTATGCTTCGTGGGAAAGGGCTTTAGATTCAACAATTGAAGGGGTCCGATGATGAACTGCCCAATGTGTGTTTGATGAGTGTAAGATGATGCTACAAGTGATATTGGTATCTTGGGACGCTTCCGGAGCTCCAGAAGCTTTCCTCAAGAGCCGCATATTGCTCAAGAATTTGAGCCATGCCATGGAACATCATTCATTTGTTGCCCTGAAGAGTCACACGAAAGGTTTACTATCACGGGCACTGATAAGTTTGGAATTCCTGTTGTACCTCGCAACCCTGATACATTTATACCGCTTGCTTCGTACCGCCTCCCCTGCAAGATTCTCATCAGCTTTGAGGCTACCTGCCCAAGAACTTTCCCAGCTTGTCAGCAAATATTGTTGATCTCTGTTTTGGATCCATCTTGCTGTCCAAAGGCTTCTGCATAATTCATCATCAAGATCAAATAATTTATCGGCGGAAATTCCCGACCTCAAGCCGGCGGCAAAAGCACCACACGCAAAAACGAGCTGTCGTTTGGCTTTCAACCACAACCAAGAGAATTCCCAGCGATGCCGAGCAACGGAGTAAGTGGCATTACTTCAAGTAAGGATACCCCTCATTATACGACAAACTCATCTTCGATCTGACATTCTTTCCACAGCGATAGCAGATTTCGAATTGGACGATGACCAAATCAATCTTGAGCCGTCCGGGTTCGCGGCCTATAACTCTGAACCACCCCCTGCACCCAAATTGAAGAGCGCCGGAATAGTCTCTTTGGACATCACTGAGCAATTCGTCAACGCTGCTAAACGTAGGCTCATGTCTGTTGCCGTTGTGGATCACGTGCTAATTTCTCTCCAGAACTTGAACTCGGAGAGCTGGTCAAGGATCCACACTTTACGCTCTTTGAGTCTGTTGGCGCTTTGGAGGTAAGCTTGGGTCTTGGATATCTGACATGAAGAGACCATGTGCTGAAAATGGCAGATTATGGATCCAAAGATGGATAGTGGGCATTTACAACCCGGGGAGACTATGGAAGACGATTATGATTTCAGTCAGCTACTACTTCCGGAAGAAATCATTGGTATTATCGACCAGTTGTTATGTCACGAGGTATAAAATACTCTTTGGAGAGCCTAGTACGCAGCTGACTTTACAGATGGCATGGCATATGGGCCATCCACTTGCCCAAACAGTTTTCACCAGCTTGTACATCGATCGGATCTTAGACCCGTGTCCTCATAGTCTAGAGCAGACGTACTTTGATAAGAGTGAGAGCTGTGAAGATGAGCCTCTTATGCATCAAATTCTGAGAGCGTACTGTCTGGGTCTCCTCAAAACCTGCGGCTACGTCAACCAAAGGGTCAAATCGGAGCATTTCTACGAGGTACCACTTCTATCATCTCCTCAATAGTGATGACACCTAATAGCCCTTTTAGGAGGAAGACTTTGTTACACA
Source organism: Lachnellula occidentalis (assembly GCA_007821535.1). NCBI lineage: Eukaryota > Fungi > Ascomycota > Leotiomycetes > Helotiales > Lachnaceae > Lachnellula > Lachnellula occidentalis. The sequence continues at coordinate 31,491 of QGMI01000221.1, read as the reverse complement.
CACATTCCACAGAAGTCTACTTGAAGACATAGACCATGAATTAATCATCGAGCTCCTTGAAGAGACGATCGAACGTCTAGCCGTCTCCAATGAAGTATCACAGGAAGCCAAGGATGCATTAGACTTCCGACTTGGGTTTCGCGCTTCTTTCCTGGAAATAGTCGAAGCCGCTGATTCGAGGTCTTCTCTGGAACAAGTCAAAACAATGTGGACTGATTTCCAGCTCTTATTACCAGGCCTCAAATCAACCACCAAGCTGGGGGAGCCCGTGCCTACTTCTTTTAGTGTCAAAATTCAACGAAAGCTTGCAAGTACTGTGCCGCCACGTCCTATTGTGCAAGTCAGTCAAGAAGCTGCTTTTGATCAGCTGGAGAGACTCTGTCGAGATGGTGCAATTGCGGTCGAAGTCTTGAAGTATTATGACAGCCATAGTCTCATGGTAAGTTATCACCAATCATGTTTTGCAACAGCTAATAACAAGCCAAGACCTTCGTGTCTCTGTTCCAAGCACGAAAGCCACAGCCCTCAGTTTACATCCGAACGCTATTGCAGCACTACATATTCGGAGACATGATAATGTTGGGGAACATGTCTATCCGGCAAGTCCTCGACGATGATCTATCCACCACAGTTCTCCCAGCAAGCAAGCTTCTTGATCGAGCCAATGACGAAGTTGAATTCCCCAACGATCCACGATTTAAAATGGCCGAACGAATGGAGGTCTTCCGTTCTCGAGCCGCAGGCTCTTTCCTAGACATCCTCCGGACCATGTGCCAAAACCGATGTCGTATCCGTCGTACCCTGTGCCACACTATCGCGGACTGGGACATCTTACAACTCGATGCCGAAGAGCTAGATATGCAGCTCAGCAAGTTCACCAAAGAAACACCAGTTCGTGACAAAAACATCTCAGATGAGCCAATCTACGCCTTCGCACTCTCATCCTGGGCATACTTCTACAAGCTCCGCCAAATGGAATGGATAGTACAAATGGGATTCGAACTCGAAGTCTACCAACCTGACGAACTAGCAACCATGTACTACTACCTACAATACCTCGCTAAAACCCGAAGCCGTCACCTAGAACGCATGAAAGGCTTTAACCTCCGTGGGTTCAACGCAATTCGAAACAAGAAGACTGCCGGAGATGCTAGTCATGACGAATACACCAAGGCCCTCACGTTCGTCAACTTCTCCACCATGGAAGCAGCCGCCACTTCCGGCCTCGCAGACTCGCTTTCCTGCCTCTTCACAGTACTCGACCGCCTCTCTCTCATAAAGCCACCACCAAGACCCTATAGCACCGACCAGATGCGGTACGAACTGCGCATGAAACCGTTCCTGGTCATCGGCCTTCCTGAACTAATCCCTTTCGCGGACCTCACAAATGCAGTTTCCCAACCGTCGGAATCTACGCTCTCGCTGCTGAAATATGCAGCTGAAGCAGCTATGGCAGCGAAGAGGGGGTTCGAGGTGTTGAGTAAGCTTAGTGCGAAAGAGGCGTTTTGTCAGGGGAGTCACGAGAGCTGGACTAAGAATGTGAAGGATTGCTTGAAAGCTTGTATATTTACCGGCATAAGTGTAGCAGCGGTGAAGAGGGCTGTTGAAGGGATGGAGAAGATCGGGAGCAAAGAGGTGAGAATTAAGGTCGAGATTCCGGCGACGGGGAAGGGGTACCATGATTGGTGGATTGTGCCTAAGGTCATACCGGTTTCTTGAAAGAATGGATCGTTCATGAGTTTTATAGACCGAAGTAGATGAAGTATGCCTTCTAGACTAGGTATATGGTATTGCCTATGGGTACATAGAACATTCTGGTAGCAATCTAAACCCCAACAGTAAGTATTCCCACCCGGCCAAACTCCAGTGAGTGGATGGAACCCTTACGCTTCACAATCTCCCTAACACTCTTTGACCACTTATCTCTGAGAGCCTGAGATGTCACCATCCGTTCTCGAAATCTTATCCCGTGTTTTGTAATGCTATCTATGAAATAGCCCGCCTTGCAACGGACTTCGGGTCGGGAGCATCAGTTGCAACGGCAAGCACTTCAATTCATGTGTTGATTGTGAGGATCGCTTGACGGAAAACCTCGAGCTCAGAAGTAGAGCGAGATATTATCACAATGCCCTTATGCTCGGCTTTGGCGAATGAGTTGACGAGCCTCTTCTCAGGTGGTGGGAGAAAGTCAAGGCTGAGTTTGGGAAGGCTGATGTTCTGATCAACAATACCGGAGGAATCATATGGAAAGTCGAGCTACCAGAGCCGGCTAGTAGTTAAGATGATATAGGAGGAATTGCGAAGGAATTGTTTAGATAGAAAATTAGAGACAACGATCGAATTAAATGAACGAATTTGACAGATGATTTGTTTAGTGAACCTCAACGAGAGAGCTATTGATATTTGTACTATTGCAAAGAGCTTCAATGATATACAAGCTGGATGTTTTGTGAATGTGTGTGGGAATTTATGTATCTTCCCTTTTCCGCCGCCCAATGTCATTGGGCCATCCTTCCAGCCTCGGTCAACCCAACGCCTTCCACCCAACCCTGCTATGTACAATAACATCTTCCCATCATCGAACGTCAAGCCTTCTCCAACCCATGCTCGTCGTTTAGAGAGCCTTTGCTGGGATCCTTCTCCGAAGCTTGATGGTCTGCTCATACAGAACGTCCTTGAAAGCAAACAAGAACGCTGCTGTGAGGACACTCTGAGTGACCTTGGGGCCGATACCTGTGAGCGTTAGTGAAGCCAATTCGTAGCAAGTATAATCGATGACTTACCCTTGTATAGGCCAGTGTAGCCCTCTTCCCTCACAACCCGCTTCATGGAGGTCACCATGTTCTCCTTGCCGCCATCACGCCCAGCAACATGCATCTGGCTCTTAATCGTGATATATGGGTAGGTGATGCTAGTAGCAAACAACTTTCCCAGCGCACCCAGCAGGAACGCTACGGTTGGTGTAATCCTCTTCTTCTTCTCTAAGCTGTTCTTTAACTGCTCGAAAATAGTGTATTGCAGGATTGGGTTGATGACCAATACCAATGCGGGCACTACACCCGAGAAGAGGGCCTGTGGACCTTCCTCCCTGAGCAAGGCAAGGAGAGTGCCCACCGTCGTGGGTGCCTTTGGGGCTTTCGACCCAGTTAGCAGACTCTCATCGCTCTCCTTGTTCTTCTTCCGTGTAGTCATCCGCGTATTAACAACCCAAATAGGGTTCGTGAGCATGACCGTCGCCGAGCCCGCAATAGCTCCCGCAATCATAGACTCAATAGTCGTAAGCTTCTTGGAAGCTCTCCCCGCTTTCACAGCAGCTGCCTCGAAGCTTGAGCGGGTCCATTCGTACCAGTAGTAATAGACGAAGTTGGTGACGCTGATGCCGAACAGTGCTGAGTCCAGTCCTGCGTAAAGACCGTTTACTCCTTCCCGTTGAACGATGCGCTTGACGGCGTCGAGGAAACCCGAGTCGGCACGTTTGGATTCGACTTGTGCTCGGGTTGAAAGAGTGATGAGGGGATATCTTGGGCAGATCGTCAGTATGGATTTAATGGAAAGGGGAGCTTTCCTACGTCAAGGCCATAGACAAGATACCCCCGCCAGCACCACTTAAGGCATGCGCGACATTGTCTGATTGCTGAGCAGCTGTTGATGAAGCCATTTTGGCTTGACCGAGCGTATTGTATTGAGAAGTTTGAATTACAACAGATTTTCAATTTAGAAGGAAAGAGCAAAGTGCTTTATCCGCTTGAAGTTGCGCATATCAACCCCATTTCCCCGACATATGAATCTCGGTTTGCCCTTGCCTCGGCATAACGGATTAGGTAAGGCTTCGAGCAATATGCTGGTGTTGGGATGGCACGTGAGAGATGGCCAAGACATTCTGAAGCTATTATTAGTCATCGCCACCTCAACCTCTCAATATGCTTAATTTAGAAAGAAAAGGCCATAATTTGCCATCATTTTTACCACGTCCCCCTTTACATCTATTTCACCTCACACTCAACCTCTTCTCTGTAGACCTTTGTTATTTCATTAGTGTATATATGTTGACTTTCATGTAAAGACTAGCTTTGGGTTCATGTTATAGAGATCTCACGTTGCTGTTGTTTTTTCCGAGCCTGTTTCGTTGTGTATATCGTTGTGTATATCTCATATTTTGGCGAGGCAGTTGTTATATACCCCCTCGTATTATTCCTGAAGCTCGCAAGCACCGACTCGAACGGCAATACTCATAAACATACATTGAACAGTTGATTTTCAACCAAAACCGATACTCGGGACACAGTGGCCCTCAAGCATCAACAAGCAATGCAGCATCGAGGTTTGCCGACCCATGAGGTCTCAGATGAGAACCTCGATGATACATATGTCAATTTTATCATGTTCTGTAATCCAACAGTGCCATTGGATACAGATACAACCGAACTCAGAAAAACGTTTCGCGCCCCTCCAAGAAGCGACGGTAAAGCGTTCAGCACGTTTAAATTGTTTGAGCTCATTCGGAAGTTGGAACAAAAGGAGATTAAGACTTGGGCCCAGCTTGCGATTGATTTAGGTGTGGAACCACCAGCCCTAGATAAAGGACAGAGTGCACAGAAGGTCCAGCAGTATGCCGTAAGGCTCAAAGTAAGACCCTTTTTATTGCTTCTTCGCAAAGCCACCGAGAGATGTTTTTGATTAAAGGTCGAGGACCAATACTAAGACACATTAGCGCTGGATGCATGCAATGCACGTCGATGCATTTTTTGAATATCTATTGAGCAAGGCCCACGTATACTGGACTCAAGTCCCCTCTGCCGGCGACCCAGGGTCTGATTTCGGGCGTGATGGAGTCCCAGCTGAGGAAGACTTGGCTCTGCGGGCACTGTTACCAGAGACAAAACCGAAACGTGGTCGACGGAAAGCAGGAGACAGAGAGAATGATGAGGATACAGGAAGATCGCCGGCTCAGCGTCCCCGCTTAGAATCGCCAACTTTATCTGACGAATTCATAAGTGCCAGGTCTATGATACCAGAAAATGGCACTCCAGCATCGGCTCATCCAGGCTTTAGCCAGGCTTTCAATGATCGAATGGTGCCATGGTCTGCAACAGAGTTGAGAGGCTCTGTGCCCGGTAATTTTCGCTGGAATGGCCCAGATAGTGCTCAAACAGCACTTTCAGCATATCCGCAATCCGCTATGACCCCTAATAATCGAACACAGATGTGGGATGACTCGACTGAACCCCCGTCTGCCGTCACACCCATCCGCGGTCGATCACGACGTCGACATGGTCCTGCTGTCTCCTCGGCATGGCCTGGTGGCAGCGGAACCTCTTCTGGGAAGCTCAGGGGTCGACCGCCGAGCAACCGCTCAGTCACAGATGGACCTTTCTCAACATTTCCAGCGAACCCAGGGGCAAAAGATGTGCCAACAATTAATCTTCGGGATGATACGCCGATAGCCACTCCTATAGTCAGCGACCAACAAGTCAATCATTTCTTTCCACCAGCCATGCGATCCAGTCAGCCAAACCCCCCAGTCTTGAATAGCAGGCCGAGCCGGTTGCAGCTCCAGGTGCCGCCACGACAGGGTGGCACGGTGAGATTGGCAACACCGCCGCCGCCTCCGCCTGTTTTGTTAGTGAACGGCGAGAACGATTCGCATATGCATTCCGAGACTCTAACCAATTCTCATATTACACCCCTTATGGAGTATTTCGGCTCGCCTGCTGACCAAGACCCAAGCTTCCAACATTTCGTCAGTATTGCGTTCCGGCAGAATGAAGACGCTGATCGTACCAATATGGATGCGTTGGAGAGTCATTTTATCTGTGAAATCCTGGCGGCCGAATGGTATGATGCGTCGGGGCAAAGAATCGATAAATGCAGCATTGACGAGGCGGATAAGATATGCAAACAAGTTGTTAAGAATCTCCAGGTAAGTCACCTTCTTGAAGGAATATTCTCTGCTTCGGATATCTCAGCAGCGGAGTCGACTGCTTTCGAAATATTGTCTCAACTCCAGCAGACCATTTTTCAACCCCAAAGTCTACTATAAGTCAAAACTGACAGCGAGATCTTGACGTTTCGTAGGCCGAATCAAGCAGCACCGAAGCATTCTTGATCAACCTGTCTGCCCTAGCGGGCGGACCATTGATGACGAGACTACGAATGACGAGACTCGAACAGGGCTCAATAGCCCATTACGAATGTCATTGGAAAATGAGATTTGGTTCCATTGAAGGAGAATTCACCATTAGGGCTACGGTCCATCACGGACTTGAGTCTGTGGTTTTGGATGATTTCGACACAAGTGAGGAGTCATGGAAGAAGAGGTATTTGGATCTTCGACAGCAGATCAGAGAACGGAACGCGACAGTCAGCAACCTGAAATCGAGTATCCTCGATGCATTGGTGGTGGCAACTCACAATGCACGGTAGCATAGAAAAGCTTTGGTGGATGTTTTCCTTATCATATATACCAACATTTATGTATCGCTTTTCAAGCTCGTTGAAAGACCTAAATCTGAAGGTTTTGTACGGCTTCTCTGAAATGATAGGCTGGGCGATGCGGAACAAATGGGCTTCAAGATTCCCAAGAGGACTCTCCAGAGATCTTGAAAACCATGTCTATAGGGACTTGTCCAAGGACAAATCAAACGGCTCTCGACCTTGAGTACGAGATAATCAATGCGATGCACAAGAAATGGAGCCTTCTATTTTGCGTCCGCAACTTCAATTATGTGGTTTTCTGGTTGTTCAACCTCACTCGAAATTGGCCAATCATTGACGCCAAATCTTTCACCGCCTGCCAGAATGGAATTCGTGCCCCTGTGCAATAGTCTTTAGGCTTGTAATGTCTTATCTACACTTAGAAGCACCCCTAGAACGTCAACGCTCCATCGCGCCTTGTTGATTTTGGAGTTCCCTCGCCTACCGGCTACTACCCGGGGCCGGGACTCTCAACCCGAAGCAAGAGGTCAACGGATCGGGGCTATCAACGACTGTGTTTGTTTCTCTTGGGTGCGTATCCTCGCTGCAAAACGAGGGGCGAAAGGCACGGGGATAAAGGAGCGCAATAATAATCAGATTTATTCTATACTGAGTATGCCCGGGCATCCCGACTGTCACAAAAGCGAAGATTTTCGCTGTACCCCTTTGTGGACGACGGCTGGTGGAGAGGCGGAAGAGGCTAGTGTGGTGGGGATGACTTTGACATGGGACGATCGCGACCTGCCCGAAAGTTCGGGTTGCATGCCAACGCCTCTTGTACGGCGCTGGCACCGTTGCACGCTCAAAGCTTAGCAAATCTGAAATGGCATTGAACACAAAGGAGGGGCATTTCAAAGTGAACCAGCTACCAGATTCAAGTCAGTCTCGAGTCAGATCCAAGTCAGATTCATATCGCGCGCCTTCTCGTCTTGATTCTGGGGAATCATAATAAGTGTGGGGGAATTGATTTACGGAGTGGTTTCCAGGGGTGTCACGGGCGGTTTATATGTCTTTCAATTGGACCCCCGCTTTCGACGGCCTTTTTGAACCTGCATGGCTGCGGCGCAGCTCTTGGGAACCGATTTGAACCCGTGCTACCACAAATGGGGGATTGAACTTGTACCACAGTAAGCCCAGCGTGGCTAAACATGCTTTCTGAATGCTCAATGATCTGGATCCCTGCAAGGCAACGGGGTTATAACAAGTTAGCTCTCCCCACTCCTAGTTGTTGGATCTTAGCAAAATCCTTCGCATCATATATCTCTTCCCACGCCTGCTATGGCCGATCCTGGGGATCCGAAAATCAACAGTACTCACATTGAGCACCACTTTCAAATGAGGTCTGCCCGCTACAACATTCTACACGTTCATAAACGCAGGCTGACGGAGACGCAGATCCCACGATGGAGATAAATACAAAAGCGATGAGATCTTAAGTCTGGAATCACAGCCCAAACACGTCAGCTTCAACACCAATTTAGAAGCCAAGTAGGTCTAACAAGTTTTCTGGAAAACACTTTCTAATTCGCAGAAAAAGGATCCAGAATCCCTTAGCTGGCATCCCTCGAGAGTCACTTCTACGCGAGGTAGACGAATTTGCGAATCAACGAGATCTCGTGGATATCCTTCCAATTCTAAGAAAAGGCGCACTCGTGGCCAGAGACCCGAGTAATTATGAGGACATCGACGGCCCTGAAGCACTCGATAGTGAGGAGGTGGAATGCCTTCGGGATGAAGTTCTACACAAATGGAGACAACGCAGGCCGTTATACTTTACTATCATATGTTGCTCGGTGGGGGCAGCTGTGCAAGGCTGGGATCAAACAGGTATGAGAATGCTCTCTGCGCAAATCAAGGTTTCTATTTGGCAAACCTTTGGAAAAATGTGGACATCTTTTTGGAAGTGGCATGCGTACAGGGGGTACTTGTGCCACAACTATTTCTCCATTTCATACATAACCATCCAAGGTCTTCTAAGCATTTTAATGCTACTTTGATCCAATACTAATGCTTAGCAAGGTTCCAATGGAGCGAACCTCAGTTTCCCAGGCTATTTCAACATTGGATCGAGCTCGACCCATGACACTCTCCTCGTCGGGCTGATCAACGCGGCACCATATATCGGCTCGGCTTTCCTAGGATGTTGGGTCTCAGATCCACTGAATGGCTACTTTGGTCGGCGCGGAACAATCTTTGTCTCTGGAAACTTCTGTTTGTGGAGTGTGATCGGATCTGCTTTTGCACAAACTTGGCCTCAATTACTCATTTGCCGGATTCTCCTTGGTATAGGGATGGGAGCCAAAGCTAGCACGATACCCATATACGCAGCCGAGAACTCGCCGGCCTCAATTCGGGGGTCATGTAAGTCATAAGACCATTTCATTTCGCAGTGCCGCAGGCGTCGAAGTGCATTCGCTAACTTACGCAGTGGTGATGAGTTGGCAGATGTGGAATGCCTTTGGGATGGCCCTGGGATTTTGTGCCAATCTAGTCGTATACAAATTCGGTTCGATCTCATGGCGTCTACAGATGGGCTCTGCATTTATCCCGGCAGTGCCTCTTGTAATCGGAGTGTACTTTTGTCCAGAGTCACCTCGATGGTATATGAAAAAGGGGTTATACCGCAAAGCATACGAATCACTTCTCCAACTTCGAAACAATCCAATTCAAGCCGCCCGCGATCTCTACTACATCCACTCGCAGTTGGAGATAGAGGCTGAGATACTTGGACGAAACACCTATATGAAGCGGTTTATCGAGCTTTTCACCATCCCTCGATTGCGTCGGGCCACTCTGGCTGCATTCACAGTCATGACGGCCCAACAAATGTGTGGGATTAACGTCATCGCATTCTATTCGTCTTTCGTATTTAGGGATGCTGGAGCGACCGACAAGCAGGCTTTGATTGCAAGCTTTGGCTTTGGGCTGTTGAACTTTGTATTCGCCTGGCCCGCTATTTGGACTATCGATACCTACGGACGGCGGAGTCTTCTATTATTTACATTCCCTAACATGGCATGGAGTCTGGTGGCTATCGGGCTTAGCTCCCTCATAACAGCCCCAAAGGCTCACCTGGGAATGATGGCCTTCTTCGTCTACGTTTTCACTGCCTTTTACAGCCCTGGTGAAGGGCCTGTACCTTTTACTTATTCGGCCGAGGTATTCCCTCTTTCACATCGTGAAGTGGGAATGGGATTATCAGTTGCGGTCAATCTTCTATGGGCTGCTATCCTTGGTATCACACTTCCTAAGATGAAAGACAGCATGGGCATACTTGTAAATTGGCCCCTCTAGTATTCTGACATCCACTGACCGTTATTCTAGGGGTTTTTTGTTTTCTATGCCGGAATCACAGTCGTCGCGCTTATAATGATATTTCTGTGGGTGCCGGAGACCAAGCAGCGTACTCTAGAAGAACTTGACTACGTGTTCGGAGTGCCCACACGAACACACATGCATTATCAGCTCACAAGAGCTTTGCCGTAAGTCTGTTCCTGCCCTCAACTGTCTCGCTGATGCTGACACTTTCAAGGTGGTGGATCAAGCGCTACGTTTTAATGCGGCGAAAGACGCCTGATCTTGAACCCCTATACCACTTTGATTCGCCTACTGGAAAGGCCCAAGTCGAGCAGCTTTATGCAAAGGATAAGATACGAGCCATGGAGAGGACTTACCACAGATCAGGTAGCATGCCTTCGAATGGTCAACAACCGCCTCAGGTTCGAGATAAGAGATATCCCTGGCGGAGCGCGCCATAATTGTATGGGGATCTTGGAACACAATAATGACTTACGACTATAATTGAAAATGTGGGTAATCGAGGGAGCATGGCTGGATATAAGGACCAGATTGGGCGTTTGGTGCAAAGGGCACGTCGATTGGCTCTTCGTTTTGATACCCCGTCTTTCGACTCTTGATATGTAAGATATTCAGAATATACCAGTTATACAAGATGAGGTAACCCGGAAACTTTTGTTTCTCTATCGTCCAGCTGCCTGCCTATGTAGCTTCCCATGCCGCATACAGTACCCCGCACCCGCACCCCACAACCCACTTTGACCGTGTTGACTGCCTCAGAATTCGATGATCAGCACCACAACACGACACATCTTCAGCTTCTATAATGCTGATTGATACCGAAAGATGATTAGACGCCGACTATATCCGCCCGGAGGTTCTGGTGGCGATGATGTACGGAGGTCGTACGAAGTAGTTCGGCAGATATCTTCCAACCTCTGATATTGATTTGAATGAGGAAAGTTGCAGGATACCGGTTTTGGTGCCGCTACTTCCGGCTCATACAGCGTCCTGAGTCTGGTCAACAATGTGAATAGGTGAGACAGTGAATGAATGCAGAAGGGACAACACACTCTGCATTCACTGTCCTGAGACCCGAGGGAAGTCTGGCGACTATGTAACCTCTCCCTCCCACCTCCCTTCTTCGCGTATTCACAAACAAAAGCACTCACTCCTCGTCTCCTTCCTTGTCAACTTCTCTGCAATGTTTCAGCAAATTCTCGATCTCTCGCTGGGCAGCCTCTTCCTGCTACTCAGTGGCTTCTACGGCACCATCCTCATCATCCAGTTCATGCTTGATCCCCTCCGCGACATCCCAGGTCCCCTCCTTGCCCGAATCACCCGCTTCTGGCTGTTCTTCGAGGTCTACAAGGGCAGTTTCGAGAGGACGAATATCCAACTGCACAGGAAGTATGGGCCCATTGTCCGTATTGCACCGGGCGAGTATTCGATCGATGATTTCGAGGCTGCGAGGACGATCTATGGACATGGCAATGCTTTGGTGAAGGTAAGAACGAGAACGTCTCCAACTTCTATGGAGCATCCAGGCTGATCAGTATGGCAGGGGCCATTTTATGGGGTGTTCATGCCCCCGAATCCTGAGTGGGCTTCGCTCTTCTCAGACGTGGATCCACACAGACACGCAGTCCAACGACGGAAATTCGCTGCTTGGTATTCTATGAGCTCCCTCGTGGGATATGAGCCTTTCGTCAACAATTGCAGCTCTATTCTGTCTCAACGTTTCAGTGAATTTGCGAAGCTTGGACAAACTGTTGATATGCAACACTACCTGCAATGCTATGCTTTCGACGTGATTGGAGAGATCACTTTCGGGAACCGTTTCGGCTTTATAGAGAAGGGCGACACAGACGGGGTCTTCGCAGCTATTGATGCCAGACTCCTGTATGCCACTTTCGTCGGCATTTTCTGTCCGTGGATTCATAGGTTTTTATTCCCCTTGCTCCCGAAGAATGGAAGCTATGGATACGTTCTCAATTATACATTACGCCAAATCGAGGCTCGGAGCAAGGCATTGAAAGACCCTGAGAACGTTGGCCGTGAAGGACCACCAGATATCATGACGAAAGTTCATCGCGCGCATGAAGAGAATCCCCAAAAGATGACAAGAACCGATCTCATTGTTATCTGCCAGTCCAACATTGCCGCAGGGAGTGATACAACATCCATCACTCTCTCGAGCGTCTTCTATCATCTCATGAAGAACCCGCAGTCTTACCAACGTCTCCAGTCCGAGATCGACGTCGCAGCGCGAGAGGGACGGATTTCTGATCATGTTACTTTCAAAGAAGCCCAAGAACTGCCGTACCTCCAAGCAGTAATCAAAGAAGCCCTCCGAATACATCCCGCCACCGGTTTGCCACTGCAACGAGTTGTCTCGCCCAACGGAGCAACCATAGCAGGCCGTTTCATCCCCGGCAACTCGCATGTAGGAATCAATCCCTGGGTTGCCCATCGCAATACTTCCATCTTCGGCCCGGACGCAGACACTTGGCGACCTGAGCGCTGGCTGGAGATCGAAGAACAGGGCCGAGGAGGAGAGATCGAGAAGTATTTCTTTGCCTTTGGCATGGGAAGCCGGAGTTGTATTGGGAGAAATATCAGTCTATTGGAGATCAGCAAGTTGGTGCCACAGCTGTTGAGGGATTTTGATTTTGTGCTTGATGAGAGTGAGGAGTTGAGGAGCCTAAATCGGCAATTTGTGAAGCAGCAGAATTTTATGGCGAGAATTGTTGCGAGGAGCGAGAAGTCATGATCTGAGATTAAGGAAGGTTCTTCAGCTTGCTGGCATACTCCATTTCAAGAAACAACGATTCAGCGTAAGATCAACGATTCAGCGTAAGATCAGGTCTTTTCAACATTCTTCAATTTATAAAGAGGGTAGGTAAAGAATGCCAGCTCAGCTGACAAGATATACATACAAAGCCTCGTCAACCTTTCTTCATGTTCCGCGAGTCGCCGCTTCCATTAAACTAGATTCCCCCAAGCAATCCCCCACCACCTGCTGCCCCAGCTCCTCCAGCGGCTCCTAAATGGCGCCGTTAGACGATTCTCTTGATTGTTATCTCGATGCATGATATGACTTACCACCTGCACCGCCCAAAGCGCCAGTCAAGGCGGAAAGAGGGTCTGCTGCGGCTAGTAGACTTGTCAGTACATTTACAAGTACGTTCCAAGTGGGAAGGGATGCTGCTATTTACCAGCGCCGCTTGCTCCTAAGTAACAGTTTAGTATCGAATTAATGGACTTCTTGAAAGTGGAACGAGAAACTAACCACCCGCACCACCCGCACCGCCCAAAGCGCCAGTCAAGGCGGAAAGGGGGTTCGCACCAGCTAACGAGTGTGTCAGTACATGAAGTGCCTTTTGAGGACCATATAGGAGCAACTAACCAGCACCGCCAGCACCGCCTGCCCCGCCAGTCAAACTGCCTAGGTCATATGTTAGTCTCATGCATCAAGATATCTAGAAGATAGCGTACCAAGGAGACCACTCAAAGGATCTGCAGCAGCGGCCCCGGAGCTACTAGTAGCTGCTTTTGAGGATGCAGTTGCGCGTGGCTTGAGACCGGCTAGTGGTTTGGCGCTTGCTAAAAAGGAGTCAGCATTCTTATATTCTTAGTCTCTGAATACTAGGACAATCATTGTCCCATCTTAATTGAAAAGCGTAGTTCGCAGAAGATTGCTCTTTGGCACTTCAAGTTTTCGATAGATATGAGATGGACTAACCTGCCCCGCCAGCGCCTTTTGCTGCTCCTAAAGAACTTGATTAGCCATTTTGAAGTGACTCTGTCGAGACCGTGATGATTTACCTCCCGCGCCCCCAAGTGCTCCAGTCAGGGCTGCAAGGGGATCAGCACCGGCTAGAACGATTAGCAAAAGCTTTCACGGCTTCAAAAAAGAGAGATTGATACTTACCTGCTCCTCCTGCCCCCGCTGCTCCTGCCCCGGCCGCTCCTGCCCCAGCCGCTCCTTTACCGCCAGCTAAATGCATATTAGAAGCTATATGTACGGATGTTGAGCCACATACCTCCACCGAGCAATGCCGCAAGGGGATCAGCACCGGCTAAGAGAATCAGCAAGCGTTCCTAGGCCGTTTAATGATAAAGTGAAGCTTACCTGCTTTACCCGCTCCACCTTTAGCACCACCTTGCCTATGTTAGAACAGCCCAAGAACATAACTGGTAAACTCGGGATCATTAACATACCAAGAAGGCCAGAAAGTGGGTTCGCGGCCGCAGCACTTTTTGCAGCTCTCTTCCCAGCTGACTTAGCAGGTTTAGACGATTTGGCAGGTGTTGCGGAGGTAGCATTCGATGCTTCGACTTGGGGCTATATTATTCATTAGCATTGCTCGGACCAAGACACATGGAACCTTACCTTGGAAGGATCACATCCCAACGGAGCAGCTCTCTCCTCAACTTCCTCAGCATTCTCCGACTTTCCTGCAGTGGCAGTGGCAGAAGTGCCACCCGCTTTAGCTGCTGGGCTTTGTTCTCGTTAGCATATACTCTCGTATCTAGATGAAATACCTACCATCCCGGAAGATCCGCAGGAGTAGTAGCCTTTGCTCCCCCTGCTGCCGACTTTGTCGCCGAAGCCTGACGACGTTTGAATTCCTCACCAACGACTACCGCGCCCGACTTTCCGGGATTGAAACCCCTCGCGGGAAGGATATCGCCGTTTCTGGCTACGAGAGGAGCTGCGTGTGCCGTGAGGACGAATGCGGCCAGCGCGTAGGAAGAGAAGGTTTGTGCACGCATGATGATTATGAGGGCCGGTAAACAATAACGATGCGAGAAAGAGCTGTTCAGATATATATGGACGTCGAGCCCTATGGTGAAGCGAAGAGATGTGAGAAGTGAAGGGAATGTTGATGCCCAGCGGAGAATGTTGAGGACGGGGCTTTATATCAACCTCGATACTAAGATCAGAGATCATCAGATCGTGGAGATCCAAAAGGTATCCTTGCGCTGGCTATCCCAAACATTCAACCGCACTGGGAACGTTTGGAAGTCCAACCTGCTGTCCATCTTAACCGAATCCCCTCTTGAATCCACAAAACTGAGACCTTAGCGGAATCGTTTCTTAGCACAGAAAGCATTGCGCTTTGTGAAAAGTCGAAAAATCTCTTCAGATGAAGGAAATACAAGAGTGAGTGTTTCGACCAAAGCTAGCATACTTTGAATTCGAACTAAGACATGCAATGTAACTGGGTGTAGGATATGGATGCATAAATGTCACTTTGCAACATTTCGTGCTTGAAGCCTTGAAGCCACAGCTCATTGCGAAACCTCCGAGCACAGACAAGCCACTGGACTTCGAGTGATATTTAAAACTAGTCAAAACGAAGAAGCAGCTCAGCCTCACTCGCACGGTTTAACTGCACCTCGTTTGCCGGTAAAGTCTGTGCGAAGAAGGCTCTGTGACGGGATATTGTTTGGAGATCAACGGATGTGGTGATCCGACCGGGAAATCACCTCGCAACATGAAACAAAAAAAGTGTGTATAGAGATGGTTGGTCTTTCCTTTTAGATTTCCTCGAGTCATCTCAGAGATATCAAACATTGGAGTAGGTCGAAGATCAATGACGGGCAGAAACCAGCCAGGATCTTTCCGCTGGGAAGCAGTTGTATGCAATAAGTCCAGAAACAGAGATAACTTTATACCAAGTCTACCAAATTTAAAGCCACGAGGAACTAAATACACAAGAAACTCAACAAGTGGATTATTAACGTCTTAATGTTCAACTACGCCTATTCTACAAAACCAACGCTAGCCTACGACGAATATACAGACCCCACGGTCTAGAATCCAAAAGGGTTTTGTGGAGCTAAATTCCATTATTAGACGAATTCATGCATCGGATTGTTGGGTCACTTACTAGCTTGCGAGAGGTTTGCTCTGCGCCCCGTCGCCTGGGGCATTAGCTTCTTTGTATCCCCCGTGAGACCGAATCTTACTGGTGGGGGTGGGCCAGTCTTCTGGGGAATTAGCGGCGCTATGGTCTGTTGCTGAGGAATAGGAGGGATTGGCGGTGGGATGAAAGAACTGAAGCCATTTTGCGGCTGTTGCACACCTGTTGGCGTGGGCTGCAAAGCGGGAGGCAGGAAAGAATTAACTCCAGTGGGTTGGGGGTATTGTTGCTGTGGTTGAAAGGGGCCTTGCATCCCCGTAGGCTGGTTCTGAATAGGAGTAAATTGCTGAGATCGTGGGTCTGCAAATGGGCTGATTCCATTATTTATGAAGGGTTGCTGAGGCGCCCCAGTCGGCATCGGGTATTGGTATCCATTCGGCGCTCCGCCGTTGTTGAACTGATTGAAGTTCTGTGGTTGGTTCATCATGCCCATGCTATTCTGTGCGGTGAATTGCTGGCGCATTTGCATCTCGTTGAGGCTTTGACCGGGAGGAGCAATGTTAGGTTGCTGAAAGCCTGCTGATGTCTGCATTCCAGTGGTTTGTGCTTGCAGCGGAGGTAATGAGAACCCACTCTGTTGATTTGCCTGAGGTGCAGAGAGGGGGCGAATAGGCGGAGCGGGAATCATTAGCCCGCCTTGACTCTGGGGTTGAAATTGACCGGGCGGAGGTCTTGGTATGCCCATCTGCAAACCTTGTGGGTTGAATTGATTGTTGGGCGCACCAGTCTGCTGTGGTGGGAGACCGGTTTGTAAATTTCCAATGCCAGTAAACATTGAGGGCACCACAGGTGGCGGGCCTTGAGCCTGGGGTTGGGCTTGAGGCTGTGGTGTTTGTTGTGTGATTTGGGGTTGTGGAGGTGTGGGCTGTGCTCTCGCAGGTTCCAAAGGCTGATCAAGGAGTGACAGTTCTTGCATGGATCCACTCATCCCTGGGACTTGAGCAGGGGCCGTAGGCCGAACCGGTTGGGCAGGTTGACTTGCGGTAGCTTGGGATTGTTGTTTTGAGGGCTTCACATCCCAGGCATCATCGTCAAATCCATTTCTCACCACATCCTTTTGGGTGGGCGTAGGCACAGATGCAAGTGGCGTTGCCACTCCTTCATGAGCCTTCTCCTTCATTTCCTGAGAGAATGCTTTGGGGTCCACAACATCGTTACTTTGTACAGCGGGTGCTGGGCGACCTTTCCGAGTGTTGTTCCTAAGAGCACCTCCTGGGCCAGCAAACATACCGCCAGATGACTCGCCATCCATGACTTCTTCACCTCCAAAACTAACGCTGCGTTTACCTCCTGTACGTGCGTATTTCTTGTCGAGAAACCTCATAACCTTGATGATATCACCCTCGCGTAATCCAAGAGTTCGGAGCACTACGGCATCAATATCGGGCAAAACACTCTCATCCATCGAATCCTTGGCAAAAGCTTGGGCATATCGTTCGCAAAGTCCAACCTGAACGTCACAGGAAAGGAAGAACTGAAACCAGTCGTATTCGGGCTGTTTTGGACGTTCAATCGAAGCGCCTACAGGAGAGGCACTATCCCGAGACCTGTCTGCTCGTGCTCGTTGGTTCTTCTTGATATTCGATAACGGCTTATCCTCATCGAGAGATATTCCGGTCATTCGTTCAACATATTCCAAATCCTCAACCGACATTTTGACAACAGGAACGGCAATCTTCACGCCATTCATTTTATGAAGATTAATCTTGCCATCCTTCAATGCCAAAAATTGCGCTTCAACGCTGAAGGATTTCGATCTATCGGTCCACGTTCGTACTTTCGCAGGATCGGGTTCTATGGGATTAGTATATCAACAGACGGGCGGGGGGTTATGCTTACTAGATTTAGAAGCTCGAGGGTTTTGATCGGGTCGACTACTTTCACGTCTGTTTTTCTGTTGTCCATGATTGTTACTACTATCTCCAGCAGACAAACTGCTGCCACGTACGGGTATATCTTCCTCTCTCCGTGCTGCTTTCAAAGATTCTTTCGCTAGTCGTTCCTCCTCGAGTCGGTTTTGGTCTTTCAGCGACCGGCCCGCGTTGATACCACTTGTACTTGGCGTAGGCATCGTGCCCGTAATCTCAATATAACTGCTCGGAACGACACCTTCAGTCCCATTCCTAAGACGTCGTACTTGCCACCACTCCTCGCTCTTCGTATCGTCAATCACAATAACCTCATCCCCAACAGCGACCGTGACCTCGTCTTCGCCCTGTGCCATAAAGTCATAAAGAACTTGCCCTTTCTTCTGTGATTGACCTGTGCCTGCCATTATTATATCTTTCAACCCTTCCGCCCTAACGGCGCCAGCGATGTCACCTAGAGCACTGACAATCTCATGGGCAGTATCTTTTGCTCCGGCATGAAAGTCCACGCTTTTGCTCGGCCGTACCAACTCGAGGAAGACGTGCTTTCCCTCAATTGAGTAGTGTGTCATTTTCTCAGCGGTCCATATCTGCTCTGGGCCGTCTCGAGCCTTCTCCGGGGCGATCATGATTATACCAGTAGCAGAGTTGATTCCCAACGTTGTTGGCATCTTCTTCCGCTTGCCCATCACGGATACCATCTCATTAATATTGTACATATGGTATGCGCCGGGAGATGAATAGGCCATTTCATCGTCAATGCCCCTGTGAGAAGCTCGATTGTATGGCGGAGACGCTGCAATTCCTGGGGATATTGAGCCCCTTGAAGCATGTATATCTATAGATTCCGGAGCTCTAGCCTGAATCTGAGAGCCAGGTCGAGCTGGTAACGTTGGCGTGGGAGGCTCATCTTCGTCTGAAGCCTCAGGGGTGAACTGTTGTCGAGGAGGGGCAGGTGCTGGCCTCGCTGCAGGCGCAGATACCTTTCGCTGGTTCATTATATTTGCCAAATTTGCTGCGGGACTGTGGACTGGACTGCTAGGGGGTTCCGATTCGGGCTCCTCTTCTACCCGGGGCTGCGGAGGCCGTCTTGGGAGACTTGGTGGCGGGGGTTCAGCGGCGGATGTCTCCTCGTCGTTCAATTCGATGTAGTTCGCTGGCGCAAATCCATACTCCCCATCCAGCCCGACCAATATCCAATCCGGGTCGGAGGAATCGAAGACCTCGAGTTGTGCATCTTCGGTAAACGAGAGTTCCTCGTCAGTCTGCCTGGTATAATCGTAGAGCGCGCGGGCGTGTGTTTGAGGGGGGCCTGAGATACAATCAGTCATTTGAGCTTTACCGGATCAAGCTCCTTTGTAGTGGCGCGTCGGGGTATACGCTTATAAAACCATAAGATCCAGGGCAGCCGTAAATACGTAGCCATGCACCGCGATCTATCACTGACCTCTTCAATGTAATTGTTGGGGATTAACCCAACAGGCTCATCATCATCATCTCCAGATGCCTTCTTCTTTGCTTTCCACCAGTCATCCTCTCCACTCTTCTCCAGCACATAGAGTATATCTCCCTCGGTGATCGCAAGCTCGGACGCCCCTTGTGGTTCGTAGTCGTAAACGGCCTTGTAGACACCCAGGAAACCCATTTTCAAGGGTTTTCTGGCAGACCCAGGGCCCCTCACGGTCGTTTATTCGAGGTGTTTACTGTCCTGCGATCCGGTCGTGAAATAGCCCCATGCAATTTCGGGCGGTCCTTCCCAGCTTCAAGGCCGCGTTGACAGAGAAACCCTGGGTTTCTAGCGTTGATATAGAGAGCCGAGGAGGTGAGAGAGAAGCAGGCAAAAAGCTGAGCTTTAGTGATGAGGATTATGGCACGGCTCAGAGAGTACTGGGCAGGATCGGTGCTAGAGCTGCGGAGGAAGTTGTGGAAGGTCGTCTTGCACAATCGGATTATAGCACCAGTAGCTGGGGGGATGGGAAGTGCACAGACGGTTTTCTTCCCGCGCCGTACAGTCCTAGGATCGGCCCGTACTTGTACAGTACGCTGACTTGACTCGACTTGATTTCCATCGACAGCAAGCAGCAATAGAGACCAAGAACAGAGTTTATTTTGCACAGTTGCGGCTTTGAGAATTTGCCACGTAAACCGAGTTACTATGAATTCATGCTGCATCTAATAATCGGCTTTTTGGCAATGATACCAGATTGAATTAAGACAAAGTCACATCGCGTGGACACATTTCATCAATGCTCATAGGGTTGCGGATAGGTATGGTACAAAGCGCGTCAGATGCTTATGCTTATGCTTAAACTTCACAGTATTGCCTTTTCAACGCTAAACGGATACTGAATAAGTAAGTATATATACTGTGCAAATATGCCTCATTTCATATTATATAGAGTTTGAAGAAAATGAACAGAATCAGCGGCAGTTAACCCCCTTTTTATCGCTTGGTCTTTCCTATTATAGTATAGCTCCTTTCGGACGATATATACCATATATCTATTTACTTCCCGTTTGCCCTTGATTTACATTAGCATGCACTACACTACTCTAATAGAAAACTTAATACGTTTAGTCAATTCGAATGTCATTCTTGTTCATTTTTAGGGTGTTTTTATACAAAGGTACGCATCAGATGAACTCGCCTGGTCGGGCTCATAGCTCATAGCTCATAGCTCATAGCTCATAGCTCATAGCTCATAGCTCATAGCTCATGATTATTGCCATAGACTCCTAAACAAGGATTTCCCTAGTAGAGCGCCTGTGTCTAACTAATCGATGTCATCTCTATGTCTATTCTCTGGCATTCCTGGTGGTATCACTGGTGATATCAAGACGTCTTCTTTTCTCAATGTTTCTCGCAAAACCAATCCGTTCCATTTCAGCCATCTAAAACCCCTATCCCATGATGCCCATCCACGTATCATAAAAAGCTCACTCAGACCCAACAGCCTCTTCCCCATCTCTATCACTCTCCTCTTCCTCTACTACGCCATCCGTCCCCTGTGTCCCCTTACGCCTCCTACCCGTGCCCTCCTCCGTCTCACTCGCACTGCTTTTCCTCGCATGACTCTTTCCTCTCTGAGTTCTACTTACGATGCCCGGAAAAATCCTCGGCTCGCTCCCACTCAAACGCAAGTCCGCGAAGGACCTGGATTTGGGGAACGTGGTGGCGTGTTGATTGGGACTATTTGTCCCGATGGAATTGGCGCCTTCAGCCTGGTGTGAGGTAGGGATGCGTGCGGCTTGGGAGGGGAATTGTTGGTATTGCTGTGTTTCAACTGCCAAGGTGCTGGACGAGGCGTTTGTCTTTACAGATGAAGTGGGCGAAGCTGGACTTTTCCCTGAGATGTGAGGAATCCCTTCGGCTTTGCTGGGTATAGGTGCGACCGGGGTGGCCATTGCTGTGTAGCGTTCAATCCTGCTTTTATTAACTAATTGATCTACGGAAGAGGAAAGTGTTGCTTACATTGAATGCTCCTGGAGCAATGTCTCGTGTCTGAAGCCTTCACGGATGTTGGGCACGTTACTCTTGGCCATCGTATTACCCTTCACACCTGGTAGATAGAAATCAGAACCCAGCCATCTTTGCTTCGCAGTAAACTCATAGCCACTCTGCGTGACAGAGTTCTTTGCCAGCTCACACATGTCTACAGCGCTGAGCTTATAAATTTGCGCGGCGACAGAATATTCTTCAATCAATGGCTCTTTCGTGAACGCAAATTGAAGAGGATCGTCCGTGGAAAGTGAGACGTTCAATCCTCTCTTGAAGTATTGTAAGAATGGATTTCTCTCATATGCCAAAAACAGTGCATTATTGCTCAAAGGAGACATTGCTACTCCAATTTGCTCGAGGTAAAAAATGTATTGCAGAAGTGGCACCTTGCGTAGCAAAAGACCATGGCTGATACTGTGACAACAAAGAACAGCAGCAGCCAGATGATCGGTATCACCAGCTTCACCACAATGGGGCCTCAGATGGAATGTATTGAAACCACGCTGCTTTCGCCAAACGTTCAGG
Source organism: Lachnellula occidentalis (assembly GCA_007821535.1). Taxonomy (NCBI): domain Eukaryota; kingdom Fungi; phylum Ascomycota; class Leotiomycetes; order Helotiales; family Lachnaceae; genus Lachnellula; species Lachnellula occidentalis. The sequence continues at coordinate 9,895 of QGMI01000221.1, read as the reverse complement.
GAAGACATATTCGAGAACAGGTAGTAGATCCAATAGCTGTACGGAGGATTCTGCTTCGTTTCCCATTCCTTCGGTACAGGGAATTTCCTGAACAGCCTGCGCTCTGGCTTACTCTCATCATCGACACTATCGAAACCAATTACTCTTTGAAGGAACACGTGAAGTTTTGGGTGAGTAGTCGGATCCTCTGTCACCTCGAATAGAGGCTGGAACAGATTTACTATTACTTGCTCGAAATTCTCCATCAGGCCAGTGGACTTGTAAACGTCGAATAATCGAGGAACTTGGATTAACCATCGGACATTGTGTGAGAAGAGCTTGTTGTCGACGACCCAGGCTGCGAGCTTGTCCCACTCATCAAGACTTCGGCCGTAAATTGAGATACGCCACTCCACCATTTGGTACTTGCTTGATTCCAGGTCAGCGATCACCTCTTTCGTGATCTCCGCTAGATATCTACCATTAATGAAGTTATCTGTCTTGAGGAAAATCGTTCTGAGACGGGATTCTCCAATGGGATTGTACTTGAGGTTAAATTTGTCGAATCGATGGAACGAGTCAGTATGAGCCTGATACTGTTAGTCAATGCAAATTCATGTTTCGCTCTGATACTTACGTGCATATCCAGCGTATCAATACTGAGATCATACGCCGTCAAATTGATACTCTGAAAGACCTCTTCCAAAGTAAGATGCTTCCCATCTCTAAACATTACAACCTCATCCGGGCACTTCTTCATCTTGCTCTTAATAAACCGCAACAGATGCTTTTGATTCATGCATGCCGAGTGATGAACGTGAGTATCGACCTTTCTCACATTATAAAAGTCTCTATGTGGGACCCTTTTGCTGTCTGCCATCTCCTGGTACTCGTTGAGTAGCACGTATAGATTGAACTTGCCTTCCAGGTACTGCAGTCGACGGAATGCAAAACTTTTACTCGGTCCATCCGAGGAGACATTGAGAATCTCTTCTAAATCCATGTAAAACTCCCGGATCGTAGGTATATTGATGACAGGAGTGTCAACCTCTAGTGCTTTGGCATTCTCATACACCTGATACACACTGTTCTCATCCATACGGTACGCCATCTCGCTGGGACCAGGCAAAGGTAGAACATCATCCATATCAAAGTCCGCACCGATGTCTTGACCCGGCTTCCGCTTCTTCTTAGGAGCCTTCGGGGTCAGTGGACTCTGTGGAGGTTGCGACATATTCGAAGAGCTGCCTCTAGTGCGAGGTCTGTCTAGAACCATACTATTCGACATACTGGCACTCTTGCTTGCCTTTCCAGCTGCAACACTAGAGCGATCCTGCTCTTCATACCAAGCAGGTTCCGGTGGTGGGGGGTATATCTTCCAGTTTGGGTCATCCTTGGGATTGTCACCTTCCTCCTGTAAAGACAACCTCATGTATTTGTGCCGCGTATCCAATATCTTTTGGATATTGGAGTAGATGGTACTCAGCTCCGAAGTAATATGCGCATCGTTGTCCGCGAATCCGCCTACACCATTTCCTACGCCAACTCCAGCGCCCGCTCCATGCAGTCCTTCTGTTTCCAGCAACGGCTTTGACTCGTGGGGTATATCTGGATGCGTAGAGTGGTCTCTAGCACCCCGGTCTGCTCGTAGGAGGGACTCCGTTCGATGTATGCCCGTCGGGCTTTGTGTGAATGCGCCATAAGCTGGCTCTTGTATCGTATTGCTTTCCGGGTGCTTTGCAGGATCTGCTAGACCAACGGGGAAAGCAGGCCTATACTTCGTAGAGCTTTCAGAGGAATTAGCAATGGCGGAGCTTCTACGAGAAAATCACTTACCTCGTTGTAAAGTTCTGCTTGTTCTTCAGAGAAGTCGTACTGCCTGACCTTGGTAACAACGTTGGACTAGCTTGCGGAGAGCTCTGAGAATTCCCCCAATTGCTTCCCCCAGTCTTCTGGGCCTCGAGCTGACTCCGCTGATAGAACAACTTCGCATCTGCCTGGCTCAGTTGCTTCTCCGTAGCGTAATCATAGTATGCAGTTTTCTGTTGGACATCCCGAGCGAGCATGCCCTCTTCTTCCTCAGAAGGAGTTTTTACTTCTGGGGTCCCTTCTTCTGTTATCGCAGCATCTGGGAGCATGGAGGGTTCCATGTCCGAGTCAGAATCGATCACATTAGGGCGCATTGTGACGGCCAAATGGTGTTGTTTTTCTTGGAGGGACGTTGAGTCCCGAACCAAATACTGTAAAGGTTGGGAAGTTTACGAAGTGGAGGTGACCCGCCAAAATAACCTTTTGATGTCATGCAGGTCCCGATTTTAACAAATATTAGATAGGATGACAATTCACTTCTTTAGACACGGGCATAAACCTTTCATTTCTATCCTACTTTGCCATTTGCACTAACACTGCCTCTATGCCTGGCACGGGTAGAACCCTTAGAGCCTTCTAAACCATACATTCCTCCTGCGAAAAATACAATGGAGGCCCCAATCAATGTCCCGGGTGATAGCCTATTGCCAAACAACCATATACTCAGCAACAAACTAACTAGCTTCCGTACGTTTAGCACAATCGTGACCGTAAGTGCGGATGCTGCCGAAGCAAGCAAGTTGACGCCTCGGATACAGGCATATTGCGTCAACACGTTGGTGACAAGATAGGCAAGCTGGCTCGGGATGTGAATCTTGTCCAATCCACTTCGCAACTCTATGGGAAGATTGTTTAGAAATTCGTAAGCTGGTAGGCCTAACGGTGCGGACGCAGCTAACTTGAGGAATTGGCGGTGCATGTTTGGGAGAAATGGGATGAAAAGTGGCAACGCAAGTAGATGGGAGTAGAATAGATTCTCCTTCCAGTGGGGCCCATATTCTTTATAGGTTTCTTCGGTATATAATCCCATGATCGCTGAGAGGACTTGGGCGACGAAAAGTATGGCGAGTCCCGTGCTGAAAGGTGGTAGGCTTTGTGAGGTCTCGAGGCCCTTCTATTGAATGTATTAGCCCAGCCCAAAGTAATATACGTGACGTGAGAACCTACTTTTGACTGCTGGTCTGACCATGCCGCAATAACAACACCAACAGTCAAGAGAGTGACTGCAAAGACTTGGATACGGGAGAATCGTTTCCCCCATATATAGCCGGCCGCTAGGGTCGTGATGCTTCCTCCGGAACGGAGAATGATATGTATAGGAACAGAGATATTGTAGCTGAATGCATGATTGTTCAGTACATTAATCGTGAAGAATAAAAGAATATTGATCATCCAGCGGCGTATAGGTACACGATTTGGTTTGAGGAAGAGAGGTGCTCGGTTTCGGTCGAATTGGGATATGTATCCGGTAACAGCCACGAAGAGGAATTGTACAAAGGTAAGGAGGGTTCCTTTTGTGATATCAGCATTTGTATCAACTAAAGTCTTTGAAAGTGGCGCATACCGCTTTCTGGCTCAATTCTGAAGAGCAACTGTTAGCATTCGCGCCAGCAGAATAAATTTGCACAACCTCAACTTACTTCACAATAGCTTCCAACGCAAAGACCTTCAGACGATTTATTAGCCTCCAAGGAGATCTAACATCATACACCCAGGAGAGTAGCAATCACTCACATTTGAGCAGCATCCACCAAATATCAAGCCCAGCATAGCTCCCGCAGCCAGCCATTGTGGAATGGTCTCGATAAATATGCGACCAGCCATAGCAAACATCTTCGAGGACGCGGTTCGGGTGTCGTCTATCCCATACATTTCAGCCTTCTCCAAGGACGGCGCAGCATTGATGACTTTCGGAATTATGACATGTCCATCGGTGCCAGAAGCGGAGGTAGATTGAAGGTCTCGTAGGGTTGATCTTCGACGGCTGGTTGTCATAGGGTTAGACTGCGTCGTGCTGCTAGAGTCAGCTTTGCGTTTCTTCGTCCCCATTATTGTCTTGTCTTGTCCTGTCCTATCCTGCCTGTCCTGACTGAGGCTGGGTTGGGGGACTGTGAGCCGGGACCGTCCGCTACGGGTTCTCTGTGTGAGGAAGGAACTTCGCGATCTGACACGTTGTCATCCGAGTACAGTACAACACGGTCCGTTCATGCTGACTGGGTGGTGGGTTGGATTGGAGAGGCGCGAGGCACTACTTACTTGAAGAAAAACACAGCGGGTGATGACAGCCACTACTACTGTACCGTACACTACTACTACCGTACCGTATGCTTACTTAGGGCACGAAATGCCGAAGTTAGCCAGGGCAGAAGAGCTGTACTTGGTGTGGTGGCGGACAGGTTGCAGGCTGGCAGCAAAAGCAAAGGCACAACGAGTGGTAACGCTTGCTTGCTGGCTGAGGAAGAGGATGCGAGACGCTTAGCACTGTAGGGAGCATCCCATCATTGGTGACAGGCCATAAAAGGTGTCTCGAAGCCAGGCTGCTTTGGGCATTGAGGGGATCTGCCCAGCCCTGGCAATTTTATATGTTTGACTAAGTAGGGCCGGCTGAGTTGCCCGATGTTACGGCTGTGGCTTGAAGACAAATAATTTCCGATTCCTCGACACATGGAAGAAAAATACAGAATAATTCATTATATTATAGGGGCCCATATATATTATATGCTATTTTGAGTTACAGTATAGTTAATAGCGGGGGTCATCTAAAGCTGTAGGAAGTCGCCAGGATATGAGAGCCAGGTACGCATTTCCTGTCTGTCGCTTGTCACTTGTATTGACGTGCATGCCGCGGTATATCCACTGAAGTATGCAGGTGAGATAATGGGGAAGCTGAGGGTCTTTGCCTTGCCTTGCCTATTATGTTCTCTTCACCGAGGTAACGTCACTTGATGCAATACACGGAAGAATTACTTGCATTCTTTCTTTCTCTGCATTGTTCGCAACCTGCGAGTTGACTAATCTACTTGGTCTCTGAAATCTCGCCCAAAGTCATGATAACGTCAACCCTGTCATTAATCATTTGGGTTGTGTCTGCTCCCCGTCTCCCTCGATTGGGAAATTGAGAATCCATCGCGCCATAACGACCACCATTTCCCAGATTCCCTTAAACCACGCCCTCTCGCATTTATCTTTTGACACCTGTGATGTTGGGTTGGTTTCTAATGACTAGCAAATCCTAATCATGGAGCAGATGAGAACCCAGGAATGAGGGATTGAGGAATGCTGTAGCTAGTCACGAATTCAAACGCCGATAGAATATGACCAAGAGACTTCTTCCTCGCAGCACCACTTTCTACAATGCCGAGAAGACAAAAAGCTAGGCACAGTTAGTCAAGTCCTCTACCTAGCCTCAAGATACATACGTTATTGGTTGCCGCAATAGCGATGCTATCCTCAAATGGATGCCAGCTCATGTGTAATATCTTCTTGTTGAAATCAATTTGGTCGGCATCAGTCTCCTTCCGCATTCTTCCACCTTGGCCAGTCGCTCCCGCTGCCGGGCTACCAGCTCTCGAGCTGCCTTTCTTTCCACCATTCGGAGCTGTAGGGCTCGTGGATGAGTTGATCGGGGTCGGCACACCCACCTTCTTTGCCTTGAATGCCGATTTATCGGCTTGCAAGACCACTTCAACCTCTTTATCCGGATCCGAAGGATAAATCATGAAATTGTTGTTGTAGCTGCCCGTCATAACATTCTTAGCATCTCCAGAGAAGACAACCTCGAACTTGTCGAAAATGCTGTCGTTCTCATACGTATCACAAAGACGGGGTCGGAGATGTTCGTGAATAGGGATCGTCTTCACAGGTTGCCTCTCCATGTTCACATCCCAGATCTTGACTGTCAGATAATCACGTGAGAGGATGTAACGTCCATCATGGGAGAAGCGGACGTCAGAGATTGAGGAGATGATTTCGGAGAAGAAGGACCTGGCTGACGGATCTTCTTCTTGCTCGAATTCTGAATACAACGTTAGTCATTGATGATAGTAGGGTTCGTAGTGCTCACGCTTGGCATGCTGGTCACACAGAGCGCTCTCTCGCATATCTGCAAGCTTGATCGTACCCTTCGAGCTTGCATACATGAACCAATTGCAGCTCTGTGGATGGAATTCTGCGGCTGTAATAACCTCGGTCAGCTCTTCCATATTAGCTGGCTTGATATCAACGATATTGAAGCTCTGATCTTGAATATTCAAATTCCACAAATTTATACGTAAATCATCACTGCTGATGAAAGTCTCCCCATCGCTGTTGACAGAAATACTATTAATGTGGTATGCGTGAGCATTGGCGTAGGTTCGACGAGGTACAGCGGCTACCACAGTATCGTGATGTGTGAGGCGGGGTAGTTTGAGGTCGTGGGAACTCCCAAAATGGACGTTGGACATTGGGCGTATACCACCTCCACCTCCAACAGTCGTTCCCGGTGTTAGATCGTGTGATAGGTTATTCTCAGCTACCACCTTCAGCGATTTCTCAAAGACCTTCCATAATTTGATCGTTTTGTCGTTCGTTGAAAGGAGGTAATGTGAAGCATTTTGTCGTTTGCACCACTTGATCTTGTTGATCTTTTCTTCTATTTCGAGGGATTTCAGGTAGTCGAATTCGGGCTCGTGAGATTGAAATTCGGTGTGGAACTTGTATTCACATGTTTTTTTCTTCGAACACAGTCAGTCTCTGTTCTAGTGTCTTTGATCCAGTGTTGGCCAGGACATCACATACCGTTTCATTCCGCTCAAATAGAACAACCCGCCCTCCCTTATCTCCAGTCGCGAGATAGTTGCCCGTATGATCGAACTCGACTGTCGATATTATGTCCGCTGTGATCTCACGCGTCAGCCTTGTCCCCCACATGCGTAATAGAACCGTAGATTGCACTGAATGCACCAGCAGCAACATAAATCCGCCAAGAGTGAAGCATGAACTTACCCTCTGTGATATCCTCCACATCGCCCTTATCACCAAAACATCTGGTTGGGAGTTAGCATTGGTACAAGTGGGATGGCAAGTTGCCCGCAAGGCGAGATATTCCTTGGGCGCAGGTAGATTGGAAAGATCCCGCGAGAGACATCGTCTACTAGCAGAGGAAAAAGGGCACTGACTGTGTGAACTTCCATGTTGGAGAGTTCGGTTCCCCTTCTACCATCTTTCAGGAACCGTGTGGAGGAGAATGTTCCCCGCCAAAAGTTTGGATGGGAAGGAGCTTGTTGCTTGAAAGAAGAGACTGGGTCTGAGCTCGATCGCGTCGAGGGGTCAGAGTGGCGGAGTGTTTGCAGGTGTCTTATGCAGGAAAGGCTGAGGAAAGTGCAAGGGTGTCTTGGGCGCAGATGTCGAGAATCTCGAGAGAGATGACGGTGATGGCGTGGGACTCCCAGTGCGGTAGGTCAAGGCGGTCTGCGTGCGACACAGCTGCTATAATAAATTAGATAAGCCTCGGGCAGTTTGGCGACGGCGTGGATGCGAGAGTCAACACGATGGAAGGAATGGGTATTGGCGCGGGATGGAGAGCAAGATGACTTGGGAAGATGTCGTGGGCTGGCTCTGGCTGGCTGTGGTTTGGCTTGCAAGGCTTGGCGAGACCTGGTCTGGCAAGCTTCCACTTCCATTTGCGGCTGACAAAGAAGGAGGCGAAAGGCGAGCAACATTCAACATTTTGGAACCTCCAACCCACGCATTGTGATATGCTACCTTTTACAATTCAAAGCCACGGAACCTGCATCTTCTCTCTGACCTGTTATTTGAATATGGCTTGGCTGTTTGCTACAAGTAATTAAAGCTTCAATGTCTTCAATTCTGCAGGCAAACCACAGATCACCCAACAGAAGCTCCAAGCTTACTGTAGCCAATCTGATGGCAATGGCAACTCTTGATCTGAACCTATGTTTGCCCTCACGCCTTGCAACTTCTTTCCTGAGGCCCTTCCATGAGAAGATGTCCTATCAACCAGAATTCAATTATCCAATCGAGGCTGTACGAAGGTGCCCGCATATATCGGTAGGACGAATATACCGGTTTCCCATTTTACAAGTTGATATACAAGATACATGCATAACATATTACTTTGTAGCAGCTAAAGTCCAATCGAAAAGCTAAGATGGCCCCAAAATTCGGGTTGTTAAGCTGTATCGGATACATGGTACTACACATATACCGTATTACCGCATATCATCATTGATTCACAAGGCAGATTCTCTACTTTTTCGAAGGTGATGAAGATGTTACCATCTTCTCTGTTTTATTTCTCTCCTACCTTTCATCATACGACGCAATGCCAATGTTCCAATCCCCACGGCTTATTTGAGACTTTCTAATTGACCCTCATTCCCATACCCACAATCACTTACTCGATTTGAAACATCCACGCTCCGGTCCGGTCCGTCTTCAAGAACTTTAGATGAATCTTTGCTTAATATAGAAACCTTACTCTATCTTAGAATTAGACTTGTATACTTACTAGATACACTGAGTTTTCCCCCTCAAGGGGGCTGTCACGTGTCAATGCCATTAAAACTTCTGTTCGGCGAGATTCGGCTAGGTCTTCCCATCATCATGAAGACCACTCCACTTCAAGAAGTTCAACCGACGCAAGCACCGACTTCTTTCGCATTTCCATACGATTCAAAAGTACTACAAATGCCTAGTAGCGGAATCCCAGTCCTCGGATCCGGAGCTGTGTTGTATTCCAATCCATGACGCTCCTCTCTTGCAAACATCAGATGCCCCATCAACACAACGAGAGAGCGAGAGCAAGAGCAATATGGATTCCGGAAAAGGCAAAGGCAAAGCTTCCGTTCCTCTTTCAAAAGACACCGAGAACGCACCATCCAATCCACCAGAAAATCCATCCCTCCTGTCACGAGTAACAGCCTCAGCAAGTGGTCTCGCACGCAGTGCCCTCACAGCACCAACCCCCAGCGAAACAACCGCAGCAGCTTTCTCCAGTTCCGCCAAAGGCACTTCAAGTAGTGCCGGAACAGGAAGTGGGAGCTCAGCATATGCAGAAAGTTCCAAAAGCACCCAATCGTATCCATCACAATCCGCCGAATCAGGACCGGGGAGTAGCTTCAGAGCCGGGCATAGCGAAAAACACGCAGTCCAATCCGAGAGAGAATTCTCCTCGTTCCTAGACGGGATTGATTCTTTCCAACCATCCGAACCACCAGTCACGGGACATGGAACTGGAAAAGATGAAAGTACGAGTAATGTACTAGCTGAAGCATGGACGAGATCTAAATTCCCTTTGGACCGTCCATCCTCAAGCATACTTCAGCACATGACGGTCGCGGAGCAAGAAAGCAGAGACGGGGAAGACGTCCTAGCTATCCTGTCATCCACCCACCCCGGCTCGCAAGAGCAATTCGAAGCCCCGGAACCAGAGACCGGAGAGCGGAAGTATGATTGGGGACTCTCTACAGAGCAAAGAACAGACTTAAAAGCCATGACGAAAGATCTGTTTGGCCTGACACCTGCAGCGGAAACGCGTGTCGGCGGTGTTGATGCTGAGCACCCTTTGAATCTGATACCTCAAAATGTGAATATGGAGGCGTGGAGAGAGCAATGGGAGGGCGTTCTGACGAGGTATACGGATGAGGTTTGGGGTGGACTGTTGCCGCTTGTTAAAGAGGCTAGGAGGGAGGTTGAGGGGATGAGGGACGGGGGCGAGGGCGGGGGGATTGAGAAGTCGGTTGCATTGAGGAGGCTAGGCGGTATATTGGGGCATTTACAGGGGCGTTGACTGACTGTGAAGTGAAGTGCAGTCAACAGTGCAGGGAGTGGCTTTCATGGCTCACGCATAGTGACAGTAGCTCTGAGTGAGCACTGGATTCTTAAATTTGTTCAAATGATAAAACTTTCCAATTACCAAATATATACTGTGAGTCAATAGCTCAAGCCCCCTATTATTACTATTATCATGGCATATGCATATACTTTCCATTCCCCCATATCCCTAACGCCCTAAACACCTTCCCCCCCCTCCACTAAATTCCAA
>QGMI01000220.1:0-46018 GCA_007821535.1 Lachnellula occidentalis | reverse complement strand
CCGCCCGCCTGCCGCCCATCTTGTCGTGCTACTCCTACGCTTACTGGATAACGCAGGCGGAACTCGGCGCACCTGCTCCTCCCCCTAACTTATCCGATTATCTGCGCCGCTGCCACTCACTCCCTACTGGAGAGATGCCACGAGCGCCTTTGCTTTGCATTCCTTTGGCAAGGGTGCGCTCGCAGCTTCTTTCTTTGGAAATCCTCCGGACGCTGCAATCTGTTGGAGACTGTGGCTGGATATCCTGCCGTTCTGTACAGTGCCATACCTCCCTCTGCCATTCTGCAATGCTCGTTGGGGATGAGCGGTGCGTAGGACACGGAGGAGGACAGACCAGATGCCAACGTCGATCTTGACGAATGGGAATCATATGGTTTGGCTGTACATCCACACTTTCGGGGATATTCTTCATTCTTGGAGCTGATACGCGGACATGAAATTAGAGCTTCTCTATGTGGCATCCTCCTATCTGCGTCTCTTTGCATCGTACACATGGTCACCTAGCCCTACAACTTACTTCCAACAAACACATGCTATCTATATGTCATATCGCCGTCTAGCTAGCCCTACAGCTAGTACCGAGGGGCTTAGCAGACACATGCTATCTATGTCGTTTTGTCGCCTTGCCATGCTTACTTATATTGCTCCTGGTCTTTCCGCAGTTATCTTCTTCCACCTAGCTTATCCCACCAGATCGGTCAAGGTCCCACAAGCCGTCCTCGCCCATAACCCCACGCGCAGATCTTCTATTTTAGACTTCCAACTCTCTTGTCCCGATCTAATTTCTTTTCTCACTGATTAGTAGCCGTCTTGTTTTCATGTCAACGACGGCCGGGCAAACATCTACACGCGTTTGAGTACCCCTTACAAACGGCTCGGAGGGGCCCGCTCTGATCTATCGCGTCTCATAAAGGGCTCGCGAGGTGTGACTCCGTGTGGATACATAACGAAGTGTTCTTCGGTCTGGGACTCAGTTGCTACGTTTGGGGGACCATAAAAATGTTCTCAAGGAGATAACGCCCCGCATGTTAAACACTTTGTACAAGTCTATCGACCATCTTGTTTGAGTATATTCGTATCTACTACACACTTTTCGAGTACATAATAAGAAGGACATAATCAAGAGTCATGGGTTGGGTATGTCATCTTTCATCGTGCCCTCTGAATCATACTCACAAGGAACGCAGGTTGAGAGAACGAACATGGCGGTGGCGAAAAGTATTGTTGGACGGTGGTTCCACCTCGAGTTCTCTGGGCACAGATATGAGAGGAAAGGTTCAAGATTCTTGACTGAAATAAGAGCCGGCCTAGCAACTTTCTTTGCAATGGCATACATCATTTCTGTCAATGCTTCAATAACAGCAAGCAAGTCATAGTCCACGATCTCAAAAAGCGCATGCTAATGGCATTCCAGCAAGTGGGGGAACCTGTGTCTGCGATCCTAGCCCAGGTTTTGATGATCCCTACTGTCTAAACAAAGCCAATCCGTCGTTCATGGAATATGAGAAATGCGCCCAAGAGGTCAACCGGGACTTGGTCACCGCCACGGCTGCCATCGCAGGGCTTTCGAGCTTTAGCATGGGTCTTTTCGCAAACATGCCAATTGCCTTGGCACCTGGAATGGGTCTCAATGCCTACTTCACATACCAAGTTGTCGGTGTTAATGGACAGGGCCCTGTAAGTTATCAGCTTGCGCTGACTGCTATATTCGTGGAAGGCTTGATCTTTGTTGCTCTGTCAATACTTGGACTCCGGCAGTGGCTGGCGCGGACCATACCCCAGAGCCTCAAAATTGCCAGCGGCGCAGGAATTGGCCTTTACCTATCACTCATCGGACTTACATACAGTGCTGGGATTGGTGCAATAACAGGAGGAGCAACTGACCCTCTACAACTTGCTGGGTGTGTCGAAAACCTTCGAGACCCCACCACCGGTGTTTGCACGTCTGGCAAGATGCGCAACCCGACGATGTGGGTTGGGATCTTTTGTGGAGGAATATTTACGGCCTTTTTGATGATGTACCGGATCAAGGGTGCTATCATCGCTGGGATACTTTTAGTTTCAATCATCTCCTGGCCACGAGATACGGTCGTCACTTACTTCCCTCACACCACTATCGGTGATTTTAGCTTCGACTTCTTTAAAAAGGTGGTTACTTTTCACCCCATAACTAGGGTTCTCGGCGTGCAGGATTGGAACATCTCAGGAGCACATGGCGGACAATTTGCTCTAGCACTAATTACCTTTCTGTATGTTGATATACTGGACGCTACAGGGACGCTTTATTCCATGGCACGGTTCTGCGGTGCTATCGACGAAGATACGCAAGATTTTGAAGGAAGTGCGGTGGCGTATATTGTTGATGCACTGAGCATCACAATTGGGTCTCTCTTTGGTTGCCCCCCTGTTACGGCTTTCATCGAGTCGGGAGCTGGAATATCGGAAGGTGGAACGACAGGTATCACGGCCTGCGTGACAGGTATCTGCTTCATCATCTCCATATTCTTCGCACCTATATTTGCGAGTATACCGCCCTGGGCAACGGGATGTACATTGATTCTCGTTGGCGCCATGATGGCCAGAGCCTGTATAGATATCAACTGGCGCTACATTGGCGATTCAGTCCCAGCATTTCTTACCATGGCAGTGATGCCTTTCACTTACTCGATTGCCTATGGCCTCATCACAGGGATTGTCACCTACATCATTCTCAACACCGGCGCCTGGATCATAGCCAAGGTCTCTCAGGGTCGAATCGTCCCCCCGAATTACGAACAGAAGGATTACTGGACATACAAAGTTAGAGGGGGCCTGTTGCCACAGTGGTTGAAGCGTCTGTGCAGAGGGAAGAAGGACTTTTGGAGAGATTGGGACTTTGACGCGGAGGAAATGGATAGCCATGTATCCTACGCTATGGCAAAGAACAATAGGGGGAGCGGCATGAGCCAAAGCCAAGGGGGAGCGGAGCCTGCATCGCCTATGGCAGGCGTAACGACTGAATCTCCATGGGAAAGAGAGTTGCCAGTGATAGTAAGACCGACGGCGTATGTTGAGTCTGGGCCCTCGCGGAGGTGAGGAGATATATCGCGCGGATTGTTTTCGGAAGCAGGGCTAGGTGGACGAAAAAGGGAGATAAGAGGCTCGCTTCTTGTATTTCATCTACCGGTATATGAGGTCAAATGAAAGGCCTCGGATAGAGAACGTGTGGTTCCTCGTTTAGTTTACGACGAGTGGCACACCAAGAAAGGTCGATTCAAGCTTGTCTTGCCTGACCTGGGTCGGGTTGTACAGTACGCACATCGGACCGTTTGGGAAAGGACGGCAGAATTGAAGCTGCATGAAGCGCATCGCGATGAGTATAGTAAAACGAGATGTCTAGCGTAACTGCGACATGGCTGTGTTGGCACCAAGGGCTTTCTTTGCCCATACATAGAATGGATCTCGATTGTTCTTCCCAACCAGACTCTTGTCCATGTTATCTCGTGTTACCTTTTGGATCTTGATCAAGTCTGCTTCTGCTTACCTTGCCTCGCACAGCGTCCACAAATTTTCCGCAGACCGCCACTCTGGACCTGCAGTCGCACATGTTAAAGAGTAGGGAAAATATCTTCACCCCCCACAGATTGCCAGCACATTTCGGAGTGGGCGTCGGAACACTATTTATTGACGTGCGAGGCAAGGCAAGGCAAGGCAAGGCTACATGCTACATCTACATCTTACAAGTTATGCAGTAAAGGGGCCGGCACGGTCGTTACCAGGCGGCTGGAATGGCCGGGAGCAAATTCCGTGGTGGTGAGTGGCACTCTAACCGTGTCTCTTGCAGTTTGCAGTTTTAGCAGTCTGCATGGTAGGTACCTAGGTAGGTATGTACAGCATGTACAGTATGCAGGAGCTGTAGTACAACTACCACCGTACTTTGTAATTGACGCAATGCAATGGGTCAATGGGTCAAAAAGAGCAAGATGCGGGTCGGGGAGTACGGGTATACAGTATGAGTGTCGTCGATCGAGGGAAGGGGGGAGGTCGTTGATAAGGTACTGTACGTTGATCTCGAGTCGACGAGACACAGGCACAGACAGGCAGGCACAGACAGAGACACAGACATATTTGGGGGTCTGGATTGGAGGGGGAGTTTAATACCGCACCGTATGGGAGCAAGTTATGGTTACCTTGCTATAGTTGTTGTCGTCGTCGTCGTCGCCGTCGCCGTCGCCAAGCTGGATGGAAATGACAATAAAGTTGGAAGCCCTTGATTTTGATGGTGGGGCAGTGCAGTGCAGTCAGTACGTAACAATTCCAGATTCCAGATCTACAAGTCCAAGACTCGGATGTGACGTAGCAGTCATGAACCAAATCCGAATAGGGCTGAATCATGGCTGAATCATCATACCTACCCAAGGTAAGCCCTCGGCACAGAAGAAAGACGATTGATTCTTTAGGGCAAGGTCCCTGATTTCAGATCCAGTCCAGTACGGTGCAGTACGGGGCAGTACGGGGCAGTACATACAGTGCACTACCTGCCAACACTCGGTACCAAGTACTTGTAGGTACCGACCGCAACGGCTGTTCCAGCCAGAAGGATAGTGAGTAATTGTTTGGAAGCCGAGGGTGGAATAATATGCTTCTGCTTCTGCAACAAGCACTATATACTTCTATAGTATTATATTATTATTACCTATTACTTTACCTAGAAGATACCCCTACAATTGTCCCGACTTGAACCTTTCCATCAGATAAAAAGGGGGACAAAGGAAGGAAATACTCGTATATACCGAGGTACACCGTGTGATGATACTCGACGTCTACACACTCAATCTTCACCAGTATTGGACTTACTATATGCTGTTTGTAGCTGTACCTAGGTAGCTGTAGCTATCTATACCTATACCTGTAGCTGTTTCTACCGTCATTCTTGCCTTTTCCCTACCTTTAATCCGCACCAACCAAGCCAATACAGTACAGTACAGTAATCCACAATCGCCTACCTGCCAGCCAGTGCAAACGATGCGATGCGATTAAATCCCTCATACTGTCACGACTCTCTGGCCCGTTTTACTACCATTTTATTGGTAAAGGAAGCGCAATAACACAGCGCAACCGTAAGAACAGAACAGCCCGCCTGATCTAATTCGAAATCACATAAGCCATCCTTCCTCCGTCAACCAACCACCCACTCACTACCACTTCCACTACCACTACCACTACCGCTACCACACCCACCTCACCTCACCACACCACAAATTTTCGACTTGCACTTGCGATCCATCCTTCAACCCCCTCAGCTCCCACTTTCTCCCTGTCCTGTCCTGTCCATATCAATATCCATATCAACCTCCCACTCGCCCACTCGTACACGCGCCCGCACAGGCACACACTGTTGCGACAGCCACACCTGCTCTCGAGCGAAAACCAGTTTTGACTTCTCGACGTTGGGGGATCTTACGGGCATTGCCCGATGCAGGTGCAGCCCCTCGTGCAGTGAGTGAGTGCAGCCTTTGAAAGCCGAATCACGCACGACAACCCAAGATGGCCACCGTGAATGTGCCGCGGGGGTCGCTCACCACCGAGAAAGGACGTCCTTCTCCTCCAGCTTCGTCGGCCTCATCAGCAGTCAGCTCTGCTCCCTCTGCGGAGTCTCGTCCGGGCCAGAATGGAATCATTGTGCCCAGCATTGAGCATTTGGCCGTCCACGGGAGTGCTGCGCCACCTTCCGAGTTACAGATCGCTGCTGCTGCCGCGGCTGTCGAGAAACCGTCCATGACAAAGCGTCTCACTCGAATGTTCTCTACGAAAGATGCTATGCGATCGGAAACCAGTATACATTCTCAGTCTACGAATGGTAACTCCAGTCCCAAGCCCAAACCAGACACCACCACCACCACGCCTGCCAGTCATTCTCCAAAGCCGGGCCCACCCTCCCGGAAAGCTTCTTCCACTGAAAAGCCAGGTAAGCCAGAACAAAAGTCAACCACGGCGATATCAAAGGACAAGAAGGGTGCGGCCGGCATCTCCAGCCAGCGATATGTCACCAACCCCGACCTGCCTGGTGGACACGAACATCACCTCAAGAGCGCAAGGAGACAAGAGAAGCTATCCGACATGTTTCGCAACGTCATAAGTGGCAGACAGAGAAATGCCGAACATCCCCACGAGGGAGAGCAGCAACTGTCACTCATGTCTGGCTGGGTTGACCAGCTGAAGAGCGAGCGAGAAAGCTTGGCTTCGGATAAAAAGGGTGGACCAAATGCTACTGCAACATTGGTGGAGAAGTACGGAAAATGTCAAGAGATCGTCGGCCGTGGAGCCTTTGGTATCGTCCGGATATCCCACAAACGCACCGAGGCCCTTGGAGAGCAGCTTTATGCCGTTAAAGAATTCCGTCGCAGGCCCGAAGAGAACGAAAAGAAGTACAGCAAGAGGCTCACCTCGGAATTCTGTATATCTTCGTCGTTGCGACACCCCAACGTCATCCATACACTCGATCTTCTTCAAGACTCGAAAGGCGACTACTGTGAAGTCATGGAGTTCTGCGCAGGTGGTGATCTGTACACACTTGTGCTCGCAGCTGGAAAGCTCGAAGTTGCTGAAGCAGACTGCTACTTTAAGCAGATGATGCGTGGTGTCGAATATATGCACGAGATGGGTGTTGCTCACCGAGATCTAAAACCCGAGAACCTCCTTCTCACAACTCACGGCTCACTTAAAATCACAGATTTTGGAAATGGCGAGTGTTTCCGTATGGCTTGGGAAGCAGATGCTCATATGGTCTCTGGACTCTGTGGCTCTGCGCCATATATTGCTCCTGAAGAATACATCGACAAAGAGTTCGATGCCAGAGCTGTCGATGTTTGGGCCACCGGTGTCATCTACATGGCTATGCGTACTGGGCGGCATCTTTGGAGAGTAGCGAAGAAGGAAGAAGACGAGTTTTATGAAAGATATTTACAAGGAAGGAGAGACGAGGAAGGTTATGGTCCTATTGAGTCATTACACCGGGTAAGTCTTCTATAACTCCTTTGACCGCTATATCCATGCTGACAAAATACAGGCTCGTTGCCGTAATGTTATCTATTCCATCTTGGACCCTAACCCGGGTCGTCGCATCACTGCATCCCAAGTGTTAAAGTCAGAGTGGGGTCGAGAGATAAAACTGTGCAAAGCCGGCGAAGAGGGCCTTTAACAATTAAAGGCTGGGGGACAAAAGCTCGAGGTCAAACATTAAACTCGCTAAACATATTCACGCCCATGCTCGACCCCCAGCACACATCTCTTTGCATCCTTACGCCTTTTAACGATACGATGACGGGGATGAAATGGAATACCAATGTTCCTTATCATACAACATGGCAGCACGAGAGGATTGGAGTTTTACGGCGTTTCATCTTTTCAAGGGAGATTTTTAGCAACGGCGTCTGGGAAAGAACGAGTACGAGTAAGGCCAAAGGCAAATAGGGAAGCTACTTACAGTACCTAAAGGACGGAAAGAAAGAAGGGTGGTTGGCTGGCTCATTTACATATGCCTGTTTTGTACCCCCTCTGCTATCGAACTCAACCATAGTTTTTGCAATTTGTGATTGGGCTCATGCTTTTGCAGACACCGAATAGGCATTGCGGTAGACTCCAGTCCCTAGACGGTGTCTCTTGTAAGGGCTTTTTGTAGATATAGAGAGATGGATGAGTAGAGAGCCCTCAAGTGAACAACAGCGATGAATTTCAAACTTTTTAGAAGCATGACATGACGCTGTAAAATGCATGATGATGTATTTGTGCTCACTTGGCCAAGCTTTTCAACGATTCATACAGTAAGACCTGCAATATCTGTAACAGGTAGGTACTCGAGTAATACTAATACACCGTATGTATACTTAATTTGTCGGTCTCCCCTGTCTGTCAAATTGCATTGCATTGCTTGCTAAGGTACAGTAAGTAAAATAAGTCGTGAACCTCGGTTCGAGACGCCAAAGACCATCCATCCATCCATCCATCCATCCACCCCATTTCCCATTCTTACAGCCCGCTTTTGACGGGATTGCCCGATCCGATACACAATTACAATTTGCGGGGGGGAGGGGGAGGGGGAGGGGGAGGGTGATTTGAGCGAGGGGGTTCACTACGGTACTTGCTTATTTTGTGGGGAATGAGTGAATGAATGAATGAATGAATGAATGAATGAATGAATGAATGAATGGGGTGAAACGGGACAGGATAGGACAGGACAGGACAGGACAGGGCTGGATTTTGATTTTGCTTCCACTCGCGCGTGTAGGATTTCAAATTCAAATTATGACTATGGTATGGTATGGTGTGTGAATAAGGGATTTGAGTGTTATACGCTACTACATCTCGACCCTCGACCGCATGCATACATGGCGGAGGAAGTGAAGTTTACCAACCAACCAACTCAGAGGTAATTTGAAAAGGCTTTCGAGTTACTTGATAAGGGCAGTTCACAATGCCAGAAACACAAAAGAGCAAGTGAGTAATATCATAAATTCAAGCCAAGGATGACGGATATTACATGCAGGCACCTCAACACCCGCACCGTCAACGCCCATCCAGGCATCATCCACAGTACAATAATCTTTCCACTCCCCTCGTGAAAAGCGTCTCAAACTTAATAATGCGTGGGCAAGCAAAACTGCCAAGGACGGTAGATGCAACCAGCCGTTCAGTTGCTACATCCAAAGCAAAGAATTAGAATAACCATGTCCGTCCATCAGTCCTCATTTCATATTCATCTTTCTCTCGTCACCCTGTCCCATCCATCATCCATTCCGGATATACCCCTACCACACCCTTTCCAAAAACCATCGGATTTATTAACGCCAGTCCTGTCGCCAGCAAAAAGGTCGAACCGAAGTTATATTGTGAGACAAAGGAAAAGTTGTATCGACAGAGACATAGCGAGGTCAGGTAGTTCCAACCAGACAAAAAAACCGTGGAAACTCGGCATCCAAAGGAACACATAATGGTATACTGCTTGAAAAGAATACGGAAGCAAGGATGATGTATATATCACCTTGTAGAAGTGAGGGTAGCGAATGAAGGCAAAGACCTTGTGTGTACCAAAATCAAGAGTGGAAAAGGTCCCATGCCCGGTCACACAGACGAATGAACTCCTCTTTCTTCTTTTGCTGAGTGCTTGGGCTGTCTCGTCCTTCGCCGAACGGTCCCCCCCTCCGTGAAGTTGCAGGTCCATTGCCAAGCGGTGGGCTTCCGCCGTCTTCATACTCCGCACGGGGCCGTCTGCGGCCACCACCACTTCGATTCGTTTCTGCTTGTCTCATGGTATTGCCGGTAAGTGGTGATGGGGGTGTAGGTGGTTGGTGGCCGCCATAATGAACGAGTTTAGGTAGCAGTTCAGGGCGACCACCCGCAAGTTCGACTTGCGCCTCCTCGGCCGAGCGGTATTCTCGTGGTCTCGCCGAGAGTGGAGGTTGTGTCTGATTATGGCTAGGAGATGGAAAAGCTGGCCGTGAGTTTGAGTGAGAGGAATTAGAGGCGGAGCCAGAATTAATGGGCAGGCCTGCAGTGAAAGGACCTGGACCTCGTCCAGAAACCTCTCGGTGTGCGCCTAGTCCATTTTCCGCGAAAACGTCGGTGATGGGTGGTAGGCGGTTGCTGGTCTGTGTCGCTGGAACGTGATGGATGTGAGAAGTGTTTGACAGATTCGAGGGCTGGTTTGCAATGTGACGGGTCAACGGATGCGGTTGATGCCGTCCTGTGAAACTCTGGTTGAGTGGAGCAGACTGGATTACTCGTTCGTTCGCGAACTGCTCGTGTGACGGTGCGACGATGCTGAGGCCTGGAGGCGCCTTTCTCTTCGATGTACCGGGAGTCTTGGCTCCAAAGCCCCCAAAGTCTCTCTCCTTTGCGCTCTCCGTCGGTGCATCGCCAGGCCTGGCCGTTTGCTGTAACCTGGCCTCGATGATGTGTCTTTGTTGCTCTCGCACCGAGATGCTTCGCTGCAGTTGTTCCCTCATCGTTGGATCTTGTGTGACGAATCCGGGCGACAAGCACGCCAATCCCACGTCCTGAATGCCGAGGCCGCCACTTTCCCCTCCTCTCGATGTCAATTGACCAGCGGACGGTCTCGATGTGCCTGGGTTCACACCGGAGGTGTTCTTGGAGAGATCGAGCTTTCGTGGCCTATGACGGGACGTTGGCAGATCTGGCGAGGATGGAGGTTCCTTTTTCACAATTATCTTTGGCGGGAAGCCATTCCGAGAACTGCATGGACAGGCGTTGTCAGTATCCAATCTTACCCGGCATATAATGACATCTTAGGAACTGGAGGGATGAAACATACGCATTCGGGGAGCTTTTGGATGCGGGTGTGGACTTTGGGCTCCCACTGCCGCTTCGCTGTGCTGACTGATTATTCGGTGTTGCCGATGCAGACGTTCGCTGCGCCGGGGGCGAGTGTGAGGGCGCTGAGGGCGCGATATCTACATACGACGAGCGGTCGTGAGGTGCTGGCGAGGGAGCCATTGCGATGGCGGTACTCATGATGCCCTGCGCCGTGCAAATGTTGCGATGCGAGGGGAGAGGGTCTGTCTTAAATCCCGTCGCTTCAAATAGTATAGTACCGATCGGTACCTGTTCAAACTTGCACCTTCCCTCCCAGTATTCTCGTACGCAGCTTATTTCGTTTCGATGAATGGACGTCGGCTCGGTGCGTCTTGTGTATTGCTTCTTCCCACTTAACGAGAGACCTTGTGCCACCAAATCAGAGCGAACTGTTGCTTGCTGGGTGGCTGGCTGGTTGGTTGGCTAGCTTGCCGACTACTTCGTATAGTTGCTCCTACAGCAGAGGATGCGGTGGGGTGTGAGGATTACACGTAAAGGTGAGGTGAGGTGAGGAGAGGGGAGATAGAGGTAGAGAGAGTAGAAAAGAGGAGAAGGACCGAGGCAGAGAGCAAAAGAAAAGAGTAGGGGGCAGCGGTGAGGTTTTATGGATGCTGTACTCGTACAGTCGCCATAGAGTTCGAGGTGTTTAGTTGTTTCAGAGACGGGGGCGAGAGAGAGGAGGGGGGATGCCTGATGCCTGTGCGCAATAACAGCAGGGAGCGCATACAAGTACGGACAAGGGACAAGGGGCCCTGTAGAGTAGTGCTGTAGTAAACTCGTAAGCCCGAGCCCAGCTGCCCAGCCAGCCCAGCGCACCCTCCTCTCGTTTCTGTTAGCGCGACAATGGGGGTTTGGAACTTTGGGAGTCGGACACCAGAATCAGATGGAGGAGGGGAGGGCCATCGACTTCAATGTCTGCGCGCTAATCATCGCCGCGCCAGCACAGATTTGTATCAATTGCTGGATCGCACGCTTGTGACCAGATAATACAATTCTGTACTGCACCACTCAATACCACGGCACTGCCCGTGAGAGAGTGGGTGGGATTCCGTACGGCGTAGAATTATTCATTCAGATTCGTATAGGTAGGTGTATCCATATGGTTGATGTCTTGAACTGTTTTTGGAACTCCAGGATTCAAGGTCGAAGCCGAACATGGGTCAGGCTGTTTGCAGTAAATTATCAATGAGAACAGATTGATCTATAAGAGACTGGCTTTCCCCTTTGCCAAATAGAGAGGGGCATAAAGCATAACTGGTACCTATCACAAGGGCCCTCTACACTGTGGTGACTTTTCCAAATAGATGAACACACGATTGACTGACTTCTGACTTCGAGAAGCAATCGATATGGAAGCGCGGCAATCCCCAGATGCAGAAGGTCCTTGATAGACCATGTATCTCGTATTGAGAAGCATCGCTTGTGCTCCGACTGGTTCCCTGGCCCTCATCCTATTCCTCACGCTGAGTGCGCCGGAATTGGCTATTGGTACACTTTACCTGTAATTCTAGATCGTTTAAAAGGCCAAAGATAGGTATGGTTGGACAAGCAGAAAACGACTCCATGCTGTTGGATTTTGAGTTGCAGCCTCCTTAGAGGTCCGCCAGGGCTCTGGCTCTGCAGGATCCTTTGAATTCAATATTTCATCCCCCAGTACTCGCATTCCCATTCTGCATCCATATTAGCCGCACTATTGACCTGCATTTATAGCGACCGTTTCAATAAGGCTACGGTACCCACTGTCGCCGAAAATTTAATCTATATCTTACTGTAAAATAATTCCTTCCCATCCCATCCCAAATACTGCAGCAGCCTTTTGTTTCTCCCAAAAGGCGGCGTACGGAGTAGATCCTACATCCAGTGGATCTTATACGGAGTATATAAATTTAGTAAAGAAGAAGTAAATAGAAGAGCGATTCCTATCGATTGCTACCGGATCTGGATTCGCCGCCAGCTTGGCTTCAAACGGCAACTTATGATCTTTGTATAAAACTTATCTCAGCCAAACAAGAAGGCCCTCTTTGCCCCTCACTTTCGTAGCCTTTTGAGTGTTTCTTGCATTCTGTATCCATTGTTGGACTAGTGACGGAGATCGCTGACGGCGCTGACGGCACAGGATCTGAGGATCCAACACGCCATGCAAGCAGCAAACATGGTCGCGTTTGGGAAAAGCACCCACTTGAGAGCTCCACCCAACCAGCGTCTTGTCCGCCTGCTCACCATGAAACGCGGCTCAGCCTCGTCCTCCAATCAAACATGCCTTCTGCTTCAAACGCGTGAGACGTCAGAAAACCCTCCGAAGGTAAAGAGTCACGTTCTCCCCCGAGTTCCGTGCTGATCGCAGGTCTCTGTTGTCTCAAGCCCAAACCGAAGGACCATGGAACGAGATTATCTGACTCTATTCGCAGATCTGTCTCTCGCCCTGTACGTAAGTTATGACGGTTGTGAAGGACCGCCGCCACCTCTTGACGTTCTTTGTACCAGCTACGTACTGTAAGGCCGCGATGGTATGTTTGAGATCGTCTTCACTTGAAGCTCCGATCAAATTACGAAGTAAGTGGCTGAGTTGGGAATCCGCTTTGAGTTGCGCCGTATGCAAACTGGCAGATATTGGAACTTGAAACACTCATGCGCTTGCCGTACGGAGTACATGGTAAACTGCCGCCGCAAATCAAGCTTGGCTGCTGGGCTTTCGATGCGCTTTGCCGCCGAGAAGTTTTATTGAAAGAAGGACTTACTGCTCTGCTTCCCGCATTGGACATGTAGGATAGGGGCACTTGCTCCTTGTAATTCGCATGACGTTCTGTTATCACCCCTCCCCCCTAATCGATAACTGATCTGATCCCCTCACTACAACTGTAATTTACAGTATTGCCAACCGAGTGTGGTTCAGCGAATCAACATCTTGTGTGCTCTGGTGCAGCCGCCGTTGCACTACAACTCGCGCCACGACTGACAATAAATATCCAATTTATCCAGTAGTAGTAGTAGTAGTAGCAGCATCAGTAGAAATATTGGAGAGTAGTAATGGAACCAACACGGAGAGTAGTTCCTTGTTGCAAAAATATGACTTAGAGGGGCATTCAATCCAAGGTCTTTCAATATTTCATGGTTGTTCCGCTTCGTCGGCGTCGGCTCCGCGATTTTATGGCGTTAGCGGACCTTTATTTTTTTTGATATCGATTTAGTTCAGTTCCCTCTCGACCTCCATGCGCCGAAGCTAATCTGCACATCACCAACGCAACCATGGCTCCGAAGACAAAGCCAGCAGAAGCTGTAGTATCGGAGGATGATGTGTCTATGAACGACGAGCTGGTGGGAGACAGCCCATCGAACGACGACCCGCACAACCCCGCCAGAATGGCCTTTGGGGAGCAACGAATCCGGATTGTAAGCTTCACTTCCCCCACAACCTGAGGGGCACGGCATGCTAAGCTGTGATGACATAGTTACCTGGTTCGTCGGATACTGCGGCGTCTTTTGAGTTCAAGGGAGAAGATCATACGCTGGGAAATGCCTTGCGGTATATTATCATGAAAAAGTACGCCCCGCCCCAGTCCATTTACCCAGTAGTACCCAGGAACACATCATTTTGAACTCAATCATAGCTTGTATGGGATACATCTGTATGCAATACATCTGGCTGACATTTATTCCTATCAAAGTCCCAAGGTAGAATTTTGCGGTTATTCGATACCTCATCCGTCGGAAGATCTTATGAACATCCGAATTCAAACCTACGGTCAGTGAAGATCACATTTCATTCATGAAAATAAGCATACTGATTGTTTTGCAGAGGGTACGGCAGTCGAAGCATTAGAGAAAGGGCTTGATGATCTGAGTGACTTGTGCGATGTGGTGGAGGAGAAGTTCATCGAGGCAAGGGACGAGTATGGCACGCCTATGGAGACATGAGGAGTAATACCAGACCAGAGGAGAAGAATATCACAGCATTGCAAGGCGTCACGGCAGGAAAATCGCGGAGTTTTATGCAGGTTAATTGGGATATGTACAAGCAGGCTACAAAGAAATGGGAGTTTAGTTGCGACCCTAAACAGGAGTTAGCTGAGTTGCAGCTGGGAGAAGGATGAAGAACTTGCCTCTAGGAAACCAGACATAAAGTTCTGTGGGAGTCTTGCGTTTGGATCCTCGTCTGCTCGGAAGTATTTGAGAATGTGAGGGAGTTGCTTCCAGTAGTTTAGCGTTTCCTGCCAATTCCAAGGTTAGTAGAATTCCTTCCAAGAATGGAACCCAATCTGTTCTCGGGGCCCATCAAATTCTCGAGTCTTGATTGCTTTGAAAGTGATTGCAAAAGCAATATCCCCAAACACTAGATGTCCTCAATCAAAAGAGCTCCACGAACCTGAAATTCTGCATGGCTCTGGAATAACAGCATATCCACCACTCCCATCTGATTCACATATCGATGTCTCTCAAACTCCTCCCTCATCTTCGTGCGCAGTTGTGCCACAGGCATGTTGAGTGAGTACATCGTCTGGATCTCCGGAGCCTGTAGAATCCACCCATTAGCCCAATTCAAATCGTCTCCACGGCTGTCCCAAGCCATCTATTGCCTCCATTTCTCCGCGAAGCCCCGTGGGAGGGTAACATACGGAACGAATCCATTCCCGATAGCTGCACAGAACCCTTCGTTTGCAGTCGATCCAACTGACAGCTACAGTCACCTTATTAGTACGCTCTTCTTTCACACCCAGAGGCAATAACATACATTGGCGCGTCCGCTGCGCAAGATAGGTAGGATTGATCACCATGGTGCGTAGCTTCGTTCTAGTGACGTTGCCTGTCGTCGATGAAGCTCGAATGAGGTTCAAATCACCAGGTTGCGGTTCAAGTTCGGCCCGTGGAGTCACGTGTAAGGCTGAGAAATATCAGCTTCCAATGGTAAGCTTGCCCCGCGACGAAGCAATCCACCTCCCATTAAATTTCCCAAGACAACTTACTCCTTACCAGCAAAAATGCCCGCCATTCGCCACGCCTCCAAGCGCAAGGCGCCTCCGGCAGGTTTCAGCGACATTGAGGATGACCTCCTAATTTTCAGCAACAAGATGAAAGATGCGGAAAACGCCCCCACCACCAATGTTCCCCGGCACCAAGTGCACTGGCCCATCTTCCAAATTTCGCATCAGAGAAGCAGATACGTGTATGAGCTGTATTACGAGAAGGAGGCGATTAGCAAGCAGCTTTATGAGTGGTTGTTGAAGAATGGCTATGCCGACGCGATGCTGATTGCTAAGTGGAAGAAGACAGGGTACGAGAAGGTATGTTACTCCTTTGTCTGATCCAAATTCAGACTCTTCGGAGAGACATGGGCTAACAAGTAGGTATTTAGCTGTGCTGCTTAAGATGTGTGCAGACCAAGGAGACGAACTTCAACTCTACATGCATATGTCGCGTACCCAAGGCACAGATGAAGGAGGACCAGAATATCGAATGTGTGAGCTGTGGATGCAGGGGATGTGCTTCTAGTGATTGAAGGAGTTTCAAGGTTCGAGTACAGGGAATTGGCTACGAGGAAAGAAGATCTTGGGAAGGTTACGGCCATGCTTTGATGATACCAGCAGCATAGGCGTTTTAATGGAAAAGGTCTGCGGCTGTGTGGCATAATCATGAGGACGGCATCAGTGCAGTTCTGGCGTTTGAAGGATACCTGAAAGAAATTAATGCGAGTGCAGGAAGGTGCCGAACCGGAGGAATAAATATATTCCAGTATAGGATAAGAACTTGGTGTTCAAGCTGCGCCCAGTTTTTTCAAGGCCACATCTGAAGCAGAGGTCACAAAATACGATAGAAACATTGCCCCCATTACATTGTCGGAAGATTTGTGTTCGTGACTCTGATCATACCCAGACGCCTGTAATCGCTTGTACAAGACTGCCATACACCTGTGTTCTTTATCCCTCTGCCATAGCCATGACCACGCCTGATATTTATAGAAGCATAGACATAGCTTCAACCCATCAGTAAACCCTTGCAAGTATATTCACTTGTCCTGAGACATTTCCTTTCTCTTCTCCGTCGCCATCTCCAAGACTTTATCTACGGCAGTGCCCCCTTTATCACTCAAGTCTTTTCCGAGGTTTTTAGAGTTTGCCACTGCTTTAGAGGCAATGTCGGAGAACGTGTCTCCAGCAGCCAACATCTGCTCTTTAGCAGAAGGTTTTTCCTCCCTTGCGTTATCCAAGAGAACCTTGAAGCCCGTATGAGGCTGGCTGCTCTCCACTTGTGCCGCTGATGGAGCATCGACCATGTGCTTGTCCTGCTTGTATTCCTTCTTATCATCGACACGCCGAGTCAAATACACTGTAGCAGTCTGGCCTTGTGCCGCCCGGATACGGTCGACTTCTTGCTGGTATGCAGTCTCGTAGATGCTGAAATCTGCAGCAGTTGGAGACTCGGCGATAAGATCCTGAAAAGTTGGTTCGGACGCATCTTGGTCACCACGACCAATTCCAAGGTAGAGTGGCTCTGCATCTAAAGGATTGTGCGCGTGGCCTTTCTCATGGAAATCTTCTCTCGAAAGTTCGGGTGTCGGGGCGGGAACTTCGTCAAAACGTGACTTTTTTGGCGTGGGCCGTGGTGTGTCTTGTTCGTGGTGATCTTTAGCTATCGCTGATTCGTCAACCTCGCCTCTCATTGACCGGTTTGCGTCCATATGAGGGAAGCTAATATCTTGATGAACACCCTCGGCAGCAAGGGCTTGTTTAACACCCCAGCGATCATGAAGATCAGCACTCCTCGATTTGTGAAGGTGCGGCTCTGATGTACCATCAACAGAGGACAAAGGACCAGCAGAAGAATGGCGGACGGTGCGAACACCATGCCCTAGAGCGTTGCTGAAACCTGTGGGTCTCTTATGCTGGTTTAGTAAGCCCTTAAACTTTTTGACAGCTTTCATCTAAGAAGAGTAAGTTTCCATGCATTTACAATAGTGGGCGGATTGGACGGACCATCATCAAAAGGTTCCTCATTCTAGTTGTGATGGCATGATTGACTTCAATCTCACTTGGCGGTTCAATCAGATCGGAGGTGTTCTCCTCTGCGGGTAACAGAGGATCAGTACCATTCTTGGTAACCCAAGAATGCTCCTAATTAATGTCAGCCAGTTCCGAGTTAAGAAGGGGATATTTCGTACTCGGATCTCCTGCATGGTGATTCTCTTGGACGGATCTTTGTCTAAAAGTCTCCTCATCAAATCACAAAAGTCTGGCTCATTATTGGGTTCTATCTCTAGATCATCGTTTTTGATAGCTTCATAAAGTTCGAGAACGCCAGTCTTTTCGAATGGGATCCTGCCAAATCTGAGACAGTAAAGCGATACTCCTATGGACCATATATCAGCAGCTTTGCCTGATATATTACCATGCTTCATAACGCATAGTTCGGGAGGTAAGAATGCTGGTGAACCAGCTGACTTTGCAGTTCTCATCTCAGACGATTTCTCGAACATTTCAGAGACTCCAAAGTCAACGATTTTGAGGACATCATCCTCAGTTAAGAGTAGATTGTCCGGTTTGATATCACGATGCACAACACCTTGTGCATGGACTTGAAAATGTTAGTAATGTGAGGATCTAGCAACAGGTGGAAGCGGACTTACGATACTCAATACCAAGAACCAGATCTCTGAACCAGCATCTACAGCTTTCCGTACTATAGGGGTCGGACTTTTCACCCAGTCCCACTTTCATGACCACGCCCTTCTTGCACATCTCCAGGACCATGTATAAAGAATCTTCTTCAGGATCATCCAGCACCTCAATAAGAGATACTAAGTTGGGATGGTTGAGTTTCTTCATGATTGCGATTTCTTCCTTAATTAGGTATAGGGGATTGCCCTGCTCCTCGCCAGTCTGGATATCAGAAGCAGAATGCCGATGCAATGGAGCATTGAATCCCAATCCAGCTGCCAACTGTCCAGGCCGTCTACGGCCCTGAGGTCTTCGAAGGATATTTGACTGTGCACGCTTCCGTAACCGCGACTTGGAGAATTCTTTGACCGCCTATTACCATGAGATCAGTCATTAATAGGCTTGTAGAGGAGCCTGGATTTGCTCACGAATTCCTTGCCATACTGGTCTACTGCGAGATGAACAGCCCCAAACGAACCTCGCCCAATCTCGTCCTTGATTATATACTGATTGATACGATGCTCCGCCTTGCCATCTTCCTGGTTGTTTGTATATTCGGATCTCGCGTTCAGCGTCTCTTTGACTTCTCGGTGCTGCGAGGCCTGTCGACGGTGGTGTCTGAGCGGGCTTTGGTAGGCAGGAGCAGAGCTGCACTCTCGTCAGATCCGTTCTCTTATCAGCAGAGGTGTACACATGGACTCAGAACGCACAGGTGCTTAATGAGAGGAGGTCTGCCTTGGGTACCTGGGATATCCAAAGAAATGCCTGTAATAAAGTTGTTATCATGGGTGCTCGAAGACAGCATCGGGATCAGGTATCGCATTGCCAAATTACCATGGGAGGGCAGGATCCCCACTTCTGCTTCTTTTGCTGAGATATCCCCCGCATGGCCATGACCCGGCTGGCATTCGTCTGCGGATGAATTCATGTTTGCTGCGAGGGTCTGTCTGCGCTACATGGCCATCATGCTGCGTGGAATGTAACGTAAAGCAAAAGCGAAGCGAAGCAAAGTCAAGTCAATCGATATTTGCGTAGATAGGCAAGGGAAAGATTGCAGGGTGAAGTGATATGATCGGAGCAAGAGAAAAGGAGGAGGGGTGAGGCTGCGACCAACACCTGGATGGAAGTCAGCCAATAGGCACGCGTACAGCTGAAGCTTGGCGAAAGCTTGTTTTTGGCGTGTAGGCGCCGGCGCCCCCTGCCCGCCCGTCAAGATGCGTCTATCAGCCGCTCTGAGCTCTGAGCTCTCAGGTTTGTGAATCTTCCACTCCATCTGCAGCATCATGGTGGTCTACAGTTTCTACATATTCGACCGGCATAGTAGGTTCCAATTCTGCTTCCACTGCTGCTGGCACCAAGCCTACTAATTCCCTGCCAGCGGAATGCGTCTACTCCAAACTCTGGGCCAGGCAAGACCGTCCAATTTCAGGAGGTGGCACCTCCATCCGACCCATCTCCGACTCCAGCGCAACGAGCAATGGAGCTCCTCCCGACCTTGGCCCCGCGAGAGCGCGCCCAGCACGGTTGAGCGCACAGGATGATGCGAAGCTCATCTTCGGAACGATATTCTCCCTGCGAAACATGGTGCGGAAGCTTGGAGGACCAGACGATAGGTGAAGACCTCCGAGACGTCGGAGAGGAAACGGTCAACTGACTAGGGGGGTTACAGCTTCATTTCCTTTCGAACAGGCCAATACAAGCTGCACTACTTCGAGACCCCGACAAGTACCAAATTCGTGATGCTTACCGATACTGGAACTCTCAACATGCGCAACGTTCTGCACCAAATATATGTAAATCTCTGGGTCGAATATGGTATGTGATGCTGCAATATCTATTTCCATGGACCTGATGTTATAACAGTGGTGAAGAATCCTATATGCCCTGTAGAGCATCCAGGGGGCGAGGGAGTCGCAAACGAGAAATTTGAGATGGGCCTGGAAACCTTTGTGAAAGGGTTCGTTTAGCATTGCTATGTCCTTCTGCTATACCTAGAGATGGTGATACGACTATATGATTAGCGGTTCAGGCATTGCATGGCGTTTCGAATGTATCACGGAGGCGTTTGAGGCGCAAAGAATGGCTCATAAATCTTCAATGCCATTAGGAGTAGTATAATGTGGTATTTTACATGTCAACCCACCGCCTCTGGAAATTCCCATCCTTAGTTCCATCACCATATGTAGCTAGCCTATTTACGCCATAATCAAATGCCCGACTCCTGATAAACCTTTCAAGGAGAGGCAGGCTTTGCACCATAATCCACAGCTTTGCCCCAGGCACTTTCAAACGTACTTGCTGCCCCTACGTCAACGATGCTTTCTTGTCCAGTGCCCGCATTAGAATCTGAATCTGCTGCGACGATCTCTGGGCCCGCAGGTCCATCCTTTTGCGTGAAGAGTGCACTGCCTTCTTCGTTCATCGGGTTGATTTCACTCTCCCAGTTGCTCGAGTAGACAACTGCTGCGAAGGCTTCTAGATCCCTAACTTGCTCCATCGATTGGAGGTACTCATTTGGCACTCCATTGCCAATCGAATGAGCTTGCCTGCTCAAGATGGCGAGCACAGCTGGTAATCTGACGGGTTTGACATCCACAATTTCTGTAATTCGAGGAGCATTGAGGTCTGGTACATCCGATGTGGGTGGAATCTTGAAAGCTTGCTCCGAGACCTTGCGTTCCACAAGTGTTGAAAACCCGGCGTCAAGAAGCAGGGTTAAAACATGAGAGAATGGTGGGGAGTCGATGAGGTCTGATGTTTCGTCCAAGAGGCGTCGAAGAGGTGTGTTTCCAGATGCTGCTGTCGAGGATGACTCGGTCGTCATTCCGGACTCTTTCAGCACCAAGCCCTCTTGGTCTTTTGGTGGGAGCAGATATTCCAACCATCTACCCGCTTTCCTTTCTGCATCAGTGGCTCCTTCGACCCTCATCCGTACCTGAAGAGTCAAGTCGGAGAATTTCTGCATGGAAATCTCATCCCTGATGCTCAAAATGCCAAACACTTCTTTTACGGCTGCTTCGACCTTCAACATGACCTGTCGCCACCCTCTGTGTAGTAGCCACCAGCTGAAAGTGAGGTATTGTCTATTCGTCTCAAAGTCATTGCCGTATGCCTGGTCCGGATTATCGTCATCGTGGTTTTCTAAGGTGATTGTAGATTGTTCCATTCCGCCTGTTGCAAGTGACACCACGCTGGAGAGGTAACTTCGTCGGCCAAGAAGGTTTAACTGTATCCGGGTAAGGAGTGTTAGTAACGCAAGCGTATAGATCAATGTGAAAGACCGTGTAATTGCTGTCATTTGATTAGCATAGTTCTAGATCTGATACATCCAAATTTACCACTGATCTTAAGGTCATTCCACAATTGCACCTTGGTCTTTCGTGCTTTCTGTGTTTGTTGACCTCCATCTTGGGGCCCGTCTCCCGCTGATGTTACAGATGGAATGCCCATCTGGCTGGCGTGTACTCCACTCTCACTCTGTAGACTTGCCATACTCCTGCCATCATCGTCCGTCACACTTGGCGGGCCAGAGCTTAACTCTGAGGGATGAGGCTCGCCATCACGCGCCAGTTTGGCAGCCTTCTGTTGCTGTAGCTCGAAGGTTATTCGTTCTGTTTGTAGCTCCTGAAGTATATTGTCCGTAGCTGTTGGGAGGAGAGCAAGGACTGTGAAGGTGCAATCTTCCTGGTTCTGCTCAAATCGTCGGCGGAGACTGCAAATAACTATCAGCTTGATTCTGGCCAACTGTCGCATGATCCATCGTACTTCTCTCGAGCAATGCGATCACTGCTCATGCGTTCTCGTGCGGCCGAGATCTTCCCCAACACATATTGGGTGACTACATAGCCCGCTCCTACAACTCCAACTCCAACAGCAAGGGGTGTTCTGTTGCGTCGAAACCACCCACGGGTAGCGGCAATCATGACTTGAGACTGTTGGATAATTACGAAGACAGTAACATGCCGTTTGGAGAAGCCACACGTACCAGGGAAATGCGGGTAAAGGCGTGGCGTGCTGGCGCATATAAGTACCCCGAAGAAAGCGTGAAGCTCCTCTCCTTTAGACCTCGGCGATGTATGTTCCACTGACCTGGATGAATGGCGTCTAATCGGAAAGTGGGTCGCGCGATAGCCTCAGCCACACACTTCCTTGCGCCCACTACTCGAGGACAATTACCCCTCCATTGTTCGCACAAAGCTTGCCAACCAGATTACTCGTATCTACCGTGACAACATAACTCCAAACGCGAAACTCCACACTCAAATCCAATCCCCGTTGCAGGCAAATGCTAGACAATTTAGTCGCAATGGAACAGCGCAGGCCGCCCGAATATATCATAGAGGTCTTCGCAGATCCCTCCTCGGTCAAAGATGTCGTGAGAGGTATTTGCTTACTGCGATGTGGAAGAACGCGGATCTGGCCATTATGCTGACCTCTAATCAACAGGAATCTTACATACCATCTTCTTCCACCGATTCTTCCCTTCTATTCGGCCCCGGACGCGCGATGTTCTGGATCTTACCTTACCCGTAGTCGAAGATGTAGAGCTGGAGACCTTGATCGACCAGAGGACGGCGGCGCTCGTGCAACAATTAGATACCAGCTCGGATATGAGAACGCGGAATACCGGAGTGAGAGGGTCGATGGCTGTCCAGTTCTTTGAAAAGAAGCGCCGGAAGGCTTGGTCATTTATGAAAGCAGACGAAGAGGTGTGTTGGGAGCAATGGACATTAGATGTGACACTGGCAACGCCGAGGACCGAAACAGGTACATTCACTCCTTCGAGCGGCCATTTTTAGACCTCATTAACGAGCGTAATTATAGAGAGAGCGAAAGTCCGAAAAGCCATGGAGGCTATGCTGCTGAAGGCCGCAATGAAGATTGTGACAACAGTGAATCGGGAGAAAGATCACATTCCACCCATTACCACGAGCGAAGCAAACCCCTTCCCTTACCAGATTGTGATTAATCCGAAGGGCGATGGATGGGGAACACGAATGGGCATTTTTTGAACCGGGGGTGAGGCAACGAATTGTACATGAAATGGCAGGGATTTTCTGGCGTTTTGAAATAGAGGCACATTGAATAGGCTACTGATACCCATGAATGATAATGACTTATCTCGCGTTCATTTCAAGAATCTTCATCCCGTCATATTTCTCGTAACAAGCGTAAGCCATAGCTCTCATCATGTCCGGCTGAACCCTCCTCTACCCCGTCCTCTCGCCCGGCCAAATCTAACACTTGGAGGTACAAACCTCAGTGAGGACATTGCACCAGTGAGACCTTCCATGTCCGCATCTTCTGAAGAGGATGAAGAGGTTGCCTCCTTCTCAGAGCTTTCCGTCCCATCTTGACCTTTGACATCCCCTCCCGAAGCACTAGCAATCGTTTCCAGGTTTGAGTTTCGTTTCTTAGCCCTTTCTTCAATCTCTGTCATATGCTGAACTGCAGAACTTCGCCTTCGATGTCTTCCAGAACGGAGCATTGAACTTCGGTGATCTGTTCCATCGTTCACCACGTAGAAATCGTATTCCTTAGGAAAGAGGTGTTTGTCGATCAGGTGCATGCGTCTCTTCTGCGACGTGGAGCATTTTCGATCACAGTCTTCAACAAAACAGCCATACTTATGAGATTTTAGCAACAACTAAACAGATTAGGAGGGTAACCCACAGTCTTTTCTCCCCTCTCCCTTCTCACGCTTACCAACGCATCATGATTCTCCTCGATGTGTAAATTCAAGAAATGTTCTGTAGGGAAATTCTTCCGGCACTCTAAACACCTGTTCAAGTGTGTCTTGTTGTAATGTACCTCGTAGCTTTCAAGGGATGGAAAGGAGAGTGTCTCTCGGTGTGGTGGTAATGAGCATTTCATCTCGGTGTGATGTGTTGTCTCACCGCTTGAAGAATATGGGTCGAGTTGAAGGAATTTCGAGGCGGAGAAATGAGCGACGGATACAGCAGGAGTGTCTCCTAAGTCGTCGAGCTCCGAGGGGGGCTCAAAATCTTCTCGTGAGCGCTTTGCCATCTTTTCAAGTGCTAATGCGGGGGGATTACTCTGATGAAGAAGCTGAAATCCGAAAATCCTTTCCTACTGTACCTTTACCTTATGCTTGCTGTAGTCTTATATCAGTGTCTCACCTGAGTACAAATATGCTTCGTGGAGCGTGCTGTTGGGCACTTCAAGAGGTCGTGTTGCTTGTTGTCTTGAAAGGCGATTTGATACACCTGGTAGATTTTGTACAAGGCGGATGGCTATCTGGAGGAGCCTTGCGATAAATGAGCGGGCGCTATCCTTCAGCCTCGTTTTCCCCACTGCCACGCCACAAGGATCGACGACGGGGCTACTGTATGGTCTAAGAACATCTACGTGATGCATGCGATGTGTTGCGTTGCTACTGTTCCAACACCACGGACATCCCCATCCCTATCCCTCTTCCTTCTCTGATGTTGAGAAGCCTTCTCCCATGTAACTCTTTGCGGCTCAATTTCTATGCGACATTCACATCATACACCGGCAACAAGGCTATCACCGCTTGTTAGCGCCCTCTACTCAGATTTATTAATATTCGACCAAACCGACCCGGATGGATTCATTCTCCCACCTCCCATTTGCGGACCACCTCGAGGCGCAAATCTAACATAGAGGTGCCGCGGGATCAAGAACCTGCGATACATATAAATAATATGGCATCCCCAGCTTCGAAGCACTGGAAGTAAGTTTGGTTTCCCGTGTGATATTTGCCCTCCTGCGAGATATTCACATATATCTCTGCCCGCCGACATACCAAAGCTGACAGTCGTAGGAAAGCAAGCCAAATTTCAAAACACCTGTGGCTCCTATTAGACGACAAAGCCCCCCGTTTTGAGGATATCGATAGCTTGATCGAACAGTATGTTTTCACATCTATCTCTCTCGTGTCCAGCCTCGTCCTTTGCGTAGAATCTGGTGTTCAACACTGTACAGCTTGAATGGCCCATTCAACCTGGCACTTTTTAAGTTGGCGCAGCTGATTTTTCTGTCCAAGACGAACCAGCGATTTTATCACAAACTAACTTCTCTAGGTTGCGCCTTGCCTGTGAAGCTACCATCCTAATCGACATCAAATTCGCTTGCGAACATGCTGTAGAGAAATGTCTCT
Organism: Lachnellula occidentalis; assembly: GCA_007821535.1. Classification (NCBI taxonomy): domain Eukaryota; kingdom Fungi; phylum Ascomycota; class Leotiomycetes; order Helotiales; family Lachnaceae; genus Lachnellula; species Lachnellula occidentalis. Next base: position 20,878 of record QGMI01000220.1, on the reverse strand, counting down.
GGGACTCCCACATCAAGATCAATCAGCGGTATCGGAAGCGGGTCGACCACTACAAGCAGGAGAATCCGAAGAAAAATGTGGTCGAGCGACGCAAGTTGGAGAAGCGCTATGCAGACTTCATCAAGACAAGCCAGTTCTTCTACAAAGGTTATGTTCAGCGCCTGGCATCGCGGTTTGAGGGCATGAAAGAATTGCGCCGGATTGCTCATCGACTGTCGCTAGATACTCAATCTGTCGATCAACGGATTCAAGTCTCCCCAGATATAGAGCATCTGATTGACAATTCCTGTTATGGCACCCTTCTTCGCCTGGGCGATCTTTCACGTTATCGCAACCACTTGCGAACCAAGGATCGAAGCTGGGCGGCCGCTTTGGGCTACTATGAGTTGGCAAACGATTTCTTACCTGACGATGGCACTGCTCACAATCAGATGGCAGTTGTCGCTCTCGCAGATGGAAATCACCTAGATGCAGTCTACCATCTTTACCGAGCCCTCGCTATCCAGAAGCCATTTGATCTGGCAAAGGGAAATCTTGAGATTGAATTTAAAAAGATCAAAACATCCCAAGAGAAACAGCGTGTTCCACCCAAGACGGACACTCTAAGTACTTTGATCTGGTGGTTTGTTTTACTGCATGCTAAGTTCTATGATGGGATCGACTTCCAAACTCATGAGGAGCTTGAGAATGAAGTTCTTTCTCGCCTTGCCCTGTTACTCAAGGAAGAGTCATTTGGAGAGACACTCGAGAAGGTAGTCCTCATCAACCTTTCCGCCGAATACTTTGCTGGGCAGCGTATCAAAGGTTGGTACTGGTCGGATAAGTTCTAGATAATATAGCTGACTTCAGTGTAGATGCAGCAGGAAGTGCGAGCTCGGAGCTCATCCGTTCATACTACTTCTTCCTCACCTTGAATCTTCGCATGAACTTTATGCTCCTACAGGTATTGCAGCCAGAACTTGAGGATCAACCATCTGGCGAAGATCTTCCCGCGGGATCCGATGCATCTACAATAGTCCCTTCCGGAGAGAAGGTCACAGCAGTAGCTCGCAGAGTTCTCCCAGCGCTCCGCCAGTATAGTGTTTGGCTCGCTTCCCAGGCTGCTGTGATCATTGCAAGTGATGAGATAGGCCCCGTGGTCATCCACGCGAAGGAGATGTGGAAGATGTATGCCGACGTGCTTACCCGCCTTGCCCATTTCTACCCGGTCGAAAGTCTTCGTTCGGTCAATTACTTGTTGGAGGAGGACGAAACCACCGTCGGTTTCAAGCCGTTGCGTGATCGAACGCTTCCTAGCGCATGCAACCTATTCGTTGACGATGATGGTGAATTGAAGTTGCACATCACGGACCCAGGCACGAAGAGAAGTCTCCCCAATGAGGAAATGCAGGCTCGTGTTCGAGACATCATAATTTGTGCCCTAGTTCTACACCAAGATGCCAAGTGTCCTATCATCCTTGAACCAGAGACGGCAGCTTTTATGTTCATCGAGGAAGGCCTGGCAATGGCTAGCCCTTCAAGTCCAATGCAGTTTCAAGGATCGTCACCTTCGCAGAGGCCTCTGCAAAACAGCAGTTACCCGACCGCTTCTTTTGAGAGCCACCACCAAAGCAGCAACAACTTCGCGGTTCCGGAAACAGTCCGCAGAAACACAGCTGTAATTCCCGCTGAAAGTGTTGCAGCTTCCGATTCATACAACAGCATTGACATTTCCATGAACCGTATGGTGGATAGCCTTGTTGAACCATCTGGTACTAAGCAGACCGGAAGTAATGAGACGTCTTATGGGATGCATAGTCACACCGCAAACGAGGTTTTTGCTCCTATTGGCACCAATAGTCTCAGGTCTCACCAAGTTCAGAGTCCACCCAAGATGTTACCGAGTCTCCCAGGTTTGTGGAACTCCGCCTTTACACCACAGCCAAACGAACTCCAGTCAACTAGCCCTCGTCAGTATACCACAAGACGTCAAATGTCACCTATGCCACTTTCTACCAAGCAAGAGCAATTGGACGCCGCTGAGCACCTTGAAAGAGTCACTGGATACCGGCAATCGTCAAAGGAACGTATGGAAAACATGATGGATTCGCAGGATACATGGGGAGGGAAACGGGCATCCAACCCATCATCTCAGGCGATAAATGAAATTCTGCAACGGAAACTAGCGGAGCAATTTAACCCAATGTCAATCACCTCGTCCAGCTTCTCTGATTCAAGCAGCCTGTACGCCAATAATACACCACTGGCTCAACAACAACCCATCGGTCGTGGTACGAGAGGGCCATTGGGGCAGTCTGCTTTTACCAACACTGCGAACAACAGTACCTTTTATGCCGGTGGAACTGATTTCGACACCGAGGCTATGCTGCGGAGCTCCATCTGGAATGGTACTCAACCTCGCCATAGCAATTACTCCCAGACTCCTCCCGGTAATCAAGGAGGCTGAGACTTCTGATTCGCAACAGGGAACAATCAAATGTGGACGATACATGTCCTTCTGAGAAGCGCCAGAAAACCTATCATCGAAAGGCACCTTGACCAACATTTACTTGTGGGTTTTCAAGTACAACACTTGAATAGGAGGACGTTTGAGATCATATCTGGCAGGAAAAGACTGGACTTTTTAGTGTCTAAAACGCTACTATTCTATGCGTGATCGTGGAGGATCATCGTCACCGGGTCATAACTCATATGCGCCATATCGTCAGATTGTAGACGCTCCGCTCCCGTTGTTGAAACCTTTTCCGAACGCCGTCTAACAAATCTTGGTGGAAATACAGATCATAACCTAAGACTTTGTGTAAGTCTGCTTGGGGAATGGAAAACTATAGTGGTTGTCAATTATTTTTCTCGACCTTGGCGCATCCATTTCTGGGGTGTATCCAGCCAATAAGAATAGAATTATCCCCAAAAGGCGTGCTGATGACAGTGAAATTGAAGTGAAATTGAAACTTACGAAGGACCAAGCTCCTGAATGCTAAGCTTTGCCAGCCATTGACCCTGGTCGACACACTGAGCAAGAGGAGCACCTGCAACAAGACCGGCAGTGAAGCCAGCAGCGAACGCATCTCCAGCACCGGTAGTATCGGTGATCTTGCTCCCGTCGATAGCATGAACCGCATACTCCTTCACCTCCCCATTTGTAGCAACAACAGTGGGGTCTGTGCCTTGAGTAATGATGGCAACTCTCTCCCTCTTCTTGTTGGCCTTGGGCAGCGCAGCCAAGTGCTTAGCAATCTCCTTGATATCCTTAGTCTCCAATCCATGTGCCTCGGCATACGAAAGCGCTTCGGACTCATTTCCAATCACGTAATCCCAGTACGGGGCCGTAGCATCCAAAGCATCCTTGAAGACTATTGGGATGAAAGGAGCAGAGAGCGAGAAGACAAACGGCTTGTCGTTCTTGGCAGCCTCTTCGGCCAAAGCCATGATAGCTGGCGGGCAGACTGTGAGATGGTATCCACCAACGAAGTAGTGAGTGGCACCTTCAACAAGCTTCCACACCTCGGGGCTCTTCAGATGGTCCAAATCATAATGGTTGGCCGCACCCAGATCAGTGCACATAGAGCGGTGGTGGCCCGTAATGACAACACCGCAACGGCCAGTCTTCTCCTTTTTGTCGACGCGGTACTCGACCCTGAGGCCAGCTTGCTTGACGGCATCGTGCAGGATTGCAGCGTACTTGTCGTCGCCGACACCACCAAGATACACGACTGAGTTGGGAGGCAGCATGTACTGGGCTCCACGGGCAGTGTTCTGGGCACCACCGCCTGCAATCAGTTTTGCGGAGTAGTTGTTCAGGAGGTCTTCGTAGATTCCGAGGTGCTTTTCTTCAGCGAGGATGGCGTTGTCGGGCTCGAGGCCATATTTGGCCAAGAGGTCATCGTTGCCTTGAGCTTGGATGTCTGTGGGATGGTACTATTAGCATTTTTCGTTAACATAACTTAATTGAGCGAGATTGTCCCATTCCCGCTGAAGCTTTCATGATGTGAAGCGGGGTTGAATCCTGCGGCGCCCTTGCGAGCGCCGAACGAACAGAAAAGTTTCGATGGGGCATTCACGGGGCCGAACCTACCAAGCAAAGGGTTCTCTAGGCAGAGAAGAGCATATTCTTTGGTGGCAGACATTATTTCTGTCTTTTGGTGGTGCTTTGGAGGAGAATAATTGCGGGACAGGAAAGTTGAGGGAGTGAGGGGTTGGTGGGGTTTTGTTTTGCGAGGCTGCATGGGAAGAAACGCAAAATGTCGGAGGCATTTGCCGATCGATGCACCACCATGCAAGCCTCCTTTTTTGACCGGGCTGTTACAATTCCACAATTGAGCGATTATAATACACCTGGGAACGATCTGGAACCTAAGAATTTAAGAATCATATAGTCCTAGAATCCGCAATTGAAGTGAGCGATTTCATTACAGTTCAAGGGGCTTTGAAGATTCAACAAAGATCAAGTAGATAGAAAGTCGGGCTTCACACAAACTTCCCTATGATCAACCCTCAATTTTGACCAGTTCAATGTCAAGACAAGTGGGCGACTGAAATCAACTTCCGCGTTGTATCTCCATATGTCACTGCCTTCATAGAGGGTTTAGGCTAGATCTCCCAAGGCTCTTTTGGTTGAGTTGGCGGTTTGCAAGCTCACTCATATATCCTACCTAGCAAAGCAATAAATGTACTAGCCACCTCATACACCATACTTCAGAAGCTCGAATGGTGTGGTGTTTGGATTTTGGAGTTACTCCTTTCCTTTTTGCAAGAAGTGCTTCGCCTTACATCCGCATAGAGAGCGCGGAGAGTAGACATGGACCTCGATTCCGAAATTGAATCACTCAATACTTGTGAGACATTATAGTCTTCCGATGGTTTCTAAATGCATCAACATCAGGGAATAAACGCATAATTTCGGTGGAATCTGCCTCCTCCTTTTTTTGAGCAGACTTACCTACAACTCCTCGATAGATGAGCGATCGGAATATACCTGGTATTGCTTCCAAGTATAAGAGTGCTCACTTGGGGCAAGTGAACGAAATCTCAACAAGAATAAAACAAACAACAAGCCAAGCCTCAGCAAACTTGTTCATAACCAAGCCCTCCGTTGTGGACCAGTTTGATGTCTCACGACAGGTGGGCGATTAAAAGCAAGTCAAGAAAGCATACAGTGTTGTCGTACTGCTGCAGTACTCACTTCATACAGGGCATATGGCTAGAACTCTGAAGCTCCTCTTGGCAAAGTATGCGGTTTGAAAGCCTCTTCGAATCACTCAATACTCGATAGGTAATAGGTAACAGAGCAAGACAGCAGACATAGATACCAATTACTAAGGCACTTCTGATTCTGATTGTCTACCTACCTAGGTACATTACGAGATTGCTCCTCTAACCCACTCCAGACGAAACACGTGACTTTACTTCGGCATGGGGGACTACATATTAAATGTATAGGAAACGTCCCCGTTGTCACATCCGACTTGAATTACTTACTACTTGTGAGACATTATAGTCTTCCAGTGTTTTCTATATGCGTCAATATCTTGGGGAATATGCCGAACTTGTAAGCAATTCTTCATATCACATATAGGTAGGAGTGTATTAATTGCTCAAAGTATTCATTCATCCTCGCTATGCTCCTTTCAGGAGATACATGGATGCGAAGCAAAGTAAAAACTCCATTGCCCCATTCCCCCAATCTAGTCCTTGGTCTTTTGGGTACCACGTAAAAGACCAGTTCTGCGAGCGGCGATGAGACCTGCCTTTTGACCTTGCGCAGCGAACCTCGAGATGGTAGAGGCCTTTCCGATATGTTGATGGTTACCACCACCGTGTGGATGGTCTACAGGATTCTTTAAACCAAGGGTTAGCATGTCTTCATTGAAGTATATATTCATTGAAGTATATCCTCATGCAAGTATATCTTCTTTTGAAAATTGTGGGACGGTGGGGAGAACTTACCATTGCTACACCACGAGTCTTGGGCCATGAGTTACGCTTGACAGCGAACTTGTGCTTCGCACGGGATGCCTCTGTGAATTTGATCAGTACCATAATCCAAACCGATTTGATAAACCAAACGTACTCAACAGAGGTTTGTCGGTTCTTCCTCCACCAGCAACAATACCGATCATACCACGCGCGCTGCTCTTGATGACCTTCTTTGCGCCGGATGGGAGCTTGACACGGGTCTTGCCCTCATCAGGGTTGTGGCCAATGACGGTAACGTAGTTGCCAGATGTGCGTCCAAGAGTTCCACGGTCACCGACCTTCTCCTCTACGTTCGAGACGACGGTTCCTTCTGGGACAGAGCCGAGGGGGAGGACGTTTCCGACGGTGAGGTTTGCGTTCTTGCCAGCGTAGATGAATTGACCAGTGTACATGCCCTCGTTTGCGATGAATGTCTCGGTATGAAGCTTGAATCTGTACGGGTCTCTGAAGACAACCTTTGCGAGAGGGGCTCCTCGTCCTGGGTCACTGAAAAATCGCAGAGTCAGTGTCTCTATGTGCCTGCCGTTCTGGAAGTGGTTCCCTACTGAATGATCTCCTTCACGACACCACGAACATATCCATGCTTTTCCGCATAATCGAGGTTTCTGAACTTCGCGGGGTTCTTGTTCAACCGGGTGTTGGCAGTAAAGATAGAGCCACGGCCCTTTCTCTGATTGCGGATAACTCGCCCCATGGTCGAAGATGTGAGGTTGTTGATGGAATAAGAGTTGCAACTTTTCGGAATTTTGGCGATATGTGGGAAATTTTAGCGCACAGTGCGCAAATCCTGCACGTGATCGCGCTAAAAATTGCATGGCCAAATTTGTAGCCTCGCCTCGCTATCAGAAGACGACCAGCTCGATTGTTCAAACAGCCCAGGTGAGTGTTCAACCAGAACACAAACATTGGCACACGAGAATTCCCTTCCATATGTTATCTCTGCTCAGCCCTCGCTGCATCGATTCACTTTCATTTGAGACATTGTTGTATACGTGATGAGACTCAACGGGAAGGTCAAGTTGATCTTTTATCCCCTAGTCTTACGATCGTGCATTACCCGACAGACTCGATTGCATTTTCAGAGAGCATGCTTCTATGTTTGGTTCCTCGTCAATCTCGTTATTTGCTCTCGCCTGAGAAGCTATTGCGCGCGCTCTTTGACGTTTAAAGGTACTTTATGCTGATTTTCAGTGTCCCTGATAAGCGCATCGAAAGGCGTCGCGGGATCCGAAATGGTGGTGGGGCTGGATTGCCGTGATAGTTTGCGGCATGTTAGGTGGTATGCATCTACTGAGATGCGGGCATGGAACGTGGTGAGGCTTTGTCGGGTTCGGGCTTTAGCTATTTCCCCCCTTCCCCAACGAAATTCACGACATTACAATGACAGTTGTTTATATCGATTCTTTCTATTTCAAATCAACAGAACCCCCTTATCCTTCCTTATTTGCGGACGCTGTCGCGATTGTGTGGCTGTTGGTGAATCCTTCGCACTCTTGTTCTTGCGACAGCGCATGCAGAAGTAGGTCGTATAATGTCAATTCATCAATAGCTTCATATGGCAGTCAAGTTGCATGTTTAGAGTGCAATTGGGTAAGCGAGGCTCTTTGTGGTTGGGCTGGTTTGTCAATATGGGTTTTGGACCTCACTAAGGTGTGCGTTTGCTCCACGACACAACCTCTGTCATTGGAAGGAGCGGATTTCACTTACTACTAACAAAAGAGGTTTCGTCTGTCAGGCAGAATTGAGAAGTAGTAATCCGTGGATCAAGCAGCAAGTTGGAACGACAAAGTTCTAGAACTTATTGGAGAGAGCTGATGTGAGAGACCAGAAAGCATGACACTGCTGCGAGGCCGCTTGATTGTCCCGCTCCTGCTAAGATATTGAGAGGGCTTTGGAATATGGCTGCGGGAACATTGCGGAATCTCATGGTGGACTATGGAATGGAAGGAAAGCTGTATATCAAGTTGGAATGGAGGCCTCTACTGCACCAGGCAATTCACAGTCCTTTGCGTTTTATATTTTGCGTGACCATCTAAGCTAGCCCCAGGAATCCGCTGCCGGCTCTTGGTGATCGGCAAATATCTTTGACGACCTTGCTGTGACCTCACGTCTCCCTTCCCACTTTGACACTCCTCCACCGCCAATAACAACATAATGTCCGACGACTCCTCCGACTTATCCTCTGTCCCTTCAGAGGACGAGACTAATTTGCAATTAACCAAAAAGGATGGGATTCTTAAGTTCTTCTCCAAAGCGCCTCGGCCGACTGGAGAATCCCGCGTTGAAGCCTCACCTCCACGCCCCAAACGAGAGCCTTCTCCTCCCCACGAATATGTATTGGCAGATAATCCAGATATCGCAGTAAGTGTGCAAACTCGCTCTCGCGTCCCTCAGCGGTTTACACGTTAAAAACGCGTGGTTATCACCATTCACATTAGCTAACGCGACTTTTTGTGCAGTTCATTGTCATGTTTCGCGCCCGCTTCACAGAAGCCTTTCCAAAATCCCTTGCGCATTTCGGTCCCCAAGAACTCGAACGAGATATAGTGGATACAGTTCCTGGAGAGCAGGTGGAGCAATTCCTCTGCGCATTGCTGGGAGTTCTGCTGAATAGAAAGCAAGATGTGAAGTATGCTGGCACAATTTGGCGCATCCTCACAACCTTTCTAGGACATGTCACTAATTCGAAATGTATTTATAGGGCCGGTCATTATAATCGCGCACTGGAGGAAGCTATACAAACCCATAAGTTGCAATGGGCAAAGGACTGGGAGAGTAAAAATCCATTGTCAGGGGGTGCCACATTTGCAACTATGACCCCAACCCAGCGAGTAAGCTATTTGACTTTGTCCGACTTGTGGTCCATCTCACTAACTATCATCACAGCTAACGCTCCTACGGACACTCATTCTCTGGTCCCTGTCCTCCTCCGACGCTGTTAAGGGCATCATACAGACATCATACAAGCAAAACCGCCACGAGGACGATCTCAACCAACCACTTTCGGTACAACCTTGGGGTTCCGATGGAGATAAGCGCCGTTACTATCTTATTCAAGGTCTTGATGACACAAATTTCAGGGTTTACAGGGAGAGTAACCATACTGGCGTCAAGCGGACCTGGTTCAGTGTTGCCGACGACATAGACAATCTGAAGGCATTGGCAGACAAGCTGTTCAATGAGGATCGTGGCCAGAAGGCGAGAACCTTGAGTGGCAAGATTATGGCAGCAATTCCTCTATTTGAGGCTACACTAGAGGTATGGTCTTCCTTTAGACTTCTGCGACCTAGCATCCCAGTCCTAGTGAACAATCTTCCATGCACTTCGAAGACTGCCCGGTAGCAACCTTTTTGAATCAATCACTTGATGTGAGGCACTCGGTACAAGGAAACACATGGCAGGCCATTCCTGTTCTTGTGCATTCCTCAAGGGTGGCAGGATATATCTCACAGGCTACTTGATAACTCATATCCTATCTTATCATACTAACTTCTTCTTTCAGAAGCGTAAACGTCGAGAATACCGACAAGCTCGCAAGCATCAATTCAAGCGACCCGAGCCCAACTTCTCGATGTACGAGGGGCGAACTCGCGGAAAGCGAATGAAATATACGTATAGTGAGGAAGAAGATGAAGGCTATTCCGATACCACTACTAGTCGTCGATCTACTCGCAATACTCGCGCCCATACTCCCGCTGAAGGCTTCGGTCCTACAGTTACTCAAAGTGGTCGTCAAGTTAAGGCACGTCAAGGCGGTGCTTATGGTGAGAGCATACTTAGTGGCGCCCAAGGACAGGCTGTCACTGTCGAAGGCTATGATGGCATTAACGATGGACCCGAGAATGCAACTGGCGGTGACAATGGCGGTCGCCCTCGACGAGCAGCGGCAGCCAATTTTACCAACGGCGCGGCGCCCAAAGGAGGCCAGCATATCGAAGGCTACAACGATGTAGACGAGATGACGAGCGATGAAGAGGCCGATGCAAGTGAGCAAGATTACGGTGATGATGAGGAAGACGATGGCGTTCTTGCGAGTGATGTCGATGACCAGGAGGAACTCAGTGATGAGGATGAGGAGATGGAAGATGGAGAGAGAAAGAGTCTTGTGGTGAAGCTGCCTGTCAAGACCCCAACTCCCGAGAGGAAGTCAGTCATCAAGCTTCGGGTAACTCCAGAGAAGGATGTCTCGAAAAGCTCAAGCTTCTTTTCCAATGCCACAGCCCCAGTCGATTCCTCGATGTCTCAAGGCAAAGAAAACGCGAAGCCTGCACCTGTCTCTTTAGGAACTCCCGAAGTCCCCGAGCGTTCATCAACACCACCACTAGTCACAGCACCATCCACTTCCAGATCGCCACTTGCTTTTCGCGGCAGTCCAGAGAAACCAAATACATATCAACCATCCATCGATGTTGGCTACGGAGGATCATAAAGAGTATTAGAGTTCAAATTTTCATATATCACGGATATCCAAAACGGCGGGCACATTAATTGAAAAGGCATGGCGCAGGTAGATGGCGTGTTTGGGAATTATCAATACGTTTTTGTCGCAGAGAGCAGTATCGTTGACAATACTGGCCTGGACTTAGCTTTGGTACAAATATAGAGTGCCGAAATTCGCTCCGGAATCCAGCATGCATTCCAATACGTGACCTCATATGCCTACTTGAGTGGCTAATTCAGAACTTGTGTGAAAAGAGGCTACAGGATGAAGAGAGGCTACAAGACAGCGACTTAGCCAAGCCTTTCTTGAAGTCTAGCAAGATCACTCCGGAAGTTTCTGTTTGCTTGTTCTTCTGTTAATACCTAAGGGATGTTGATTCAAAATGGCCAGATTCTTGATCAGGAATCTAAATGGAGCGATCCCCTGATCAAAGGCCATCTAAATATAAAGTCATACTGGAATCTTCGTGCTATGGTATTGGCTCAGATGTTCCACATGTCGTCGATCAAAAATTGTAAACAAACAAGACAAATGTCCCAAGTATTGTATCTTGATTTCGGAATATTCAGTATTGGACAACTTGCACTGTGGCAGTCCTGAGGCTCTATTTGGCCAGAATTCATACACCTAACGCCGCCCATGTAATACCCTTGGCTCATCACCTTGAACATATAAACTGTACAAATCCCAAATTTCAATCACCACCCGCATTCTGGGTCTTATAATACTGTTACATGACATCAGTAAAACAGGGGACTCGGCCAGAGCGAGTCCAACTCACATGTTCAACGTCTGCCGCCAGCTTCTTATCATTCCCAAAACTCTTCAGGCTCTTTGGCATCTGCCAATTATTCGTTGTATACCACCACCTCCTGACTCTTGCCCCTGCACCCTGACCACTCAGCTTCGCGCTGCGGTTCCAGAATCGCCAGCCGTGAAGCGCGAGACTCCAGACTGTGCCTTGTATAAGTGGTAACAAAACCTATATTCGCCATCAGAAACTAAACATATGTGGTATTGGATACAGAAGGCCATACCTGATCCCTCACAGTAATATACGCCACCTTCCAATTAGTCTCCGCGCCCGCGATGCTCGCCAGGTAGCTCTGCTCGAACCTCAGATCTGGCAGTGGACCAAAGCTTGGTCTTCTGGGCACAGGCTTCAACACGCTGTAGGGTATGTCTTCATCATCATCATCATCCTCTTCTTCCTCCTCGTCAATGCTATCTTCGTCATCGTATGCGTATTTATCCAGCGAGGACTCGGATGCTGGGGGGTCAGAGACGGAGACGGGCTCTTTCTGAGAGGCTGCGGTGGAGGGATTGAGGTCATGGTGTGGTGAGGGGTCACGTTTGATGGAGGCGGTTTGTATTGTTTCTGCGATTTGAAGGGGGAGCGAGGACGACATTTTGGTGGTTGTTGTGTTGATTCGGGAAAGAATCTCGGGCTGGAGCTTTTGAAGTCATCGGGAGCTTGAGCCGGAGCCGAAGATCGTCAAAACTTAGTGAATGGGACTTTCTGGCTTTGACAGTATCACATATCAACAAATATAATTAGGTAATTTGTTTTGTGCTTCCTTATGTACCTGGATCATCTAAAAAGGATTCCCATAATCAAGAAATGTCCAAAACCAGTGATCTGACCACGGGGCCGTACAATACCTGTACAGTATATACTATTCAGAAACAACCCGAAGGTTCCTCGCCAAGGTACGGAAGATTTTACATATTCTATCAAGTCACAGTATATCTTCGCTTGCGTTTGATATCTGAGTTCTCGTCAATCAGTTCCAGCGGTAATTCGAATATTGGGTTAATAATAGTCACTATATCAAAGCGGATATCTCCACGATATTTCTTCTATTAGCCAGACTTCTTCTCTAGATTCAGATCTAGGGATTGTATATCTTGAGTATGGGTCTGAGAATTGAGCTCCTCTGGGACAGTGCGAACGAATGCTAGCGCTTCTTTTACCACATACTATCATAAGTCATTTAGGTTCTCCGCTGTACTCAGACGGAAAGTTGGCCCCGTCTCAGACGAATGGAGCGGTACCCATTATCGTCGACTTTTCAATGTCCCGTCGCGCCTGAACCTTATAAATTGGTACCGCTTTTCCTGTCCACCCCGCGCCTGAGGTAGAGTCTCGGGCGGAAACGCCAATACAGGACTTTTTGCTCTATCTTCCTCTGTCAATACTACAAATGACTGGGAAGTCGTCTACCTCTACGAATCGCAAGGAGGCCTGTAAGAAACATGAAGTCAGCCATCGTTTCAAAGTTCCTTGGGTCATTTGGTAATGACTAGAATCTCTCCTTTGGGCTCTGGCCGTCACTCACAATATACAGCTCCGAATGCCATACCACCCAAGTGGTCGACATGACCAATCCACGGCAGGGCACCTGTCTGAATACATATACCGCTGAATAGAGCGCCGACGAGAGTCGACTGCCACATGGTCATGGGCACGAAGAAAAAGCTTACACCCATCTTTGGAGCTACCATTGTTAGAGCTCCAAGCAGTCCGACAACACAGCCTGATGCCCCAGCTGCAGCGGCGTCACTTCCTGGTGGCAGTGTTCTCTTCCAGTACCCGTCCTGTAGCAAGCCGCCTGCAATTCCGGACCCAAAATAGAGGACTAAGAATCTGGTAGTACCAAACGCTCTGGCAATCGGCACGCCAAATGACCACAATCCTAGCATGTTGAACAACAGGTGCGCCAATCCATTATGCATAAATGTCGATGTGATCAGTGTGTACCAGCGTCCTTGCTCCAGGTTACGTCGCGAGAGGATCCAAATATTGCGGAAATCTACCAGCCATTTAGCTTGTTTATTTCCCGGCTGCGTCTTCATATATTCGTTCCATGCAGTAACAGATGCACATAATGCGATAATACCTCCAACTACGAGAGCTGGAGACTCGGGCATTGGTGAACTAGACTCGGGCATTGGGGAACTGGACTGGGGTGGTGGGGGTGGTGGTGGTGGTCGTCGTGGTGCAGGCCTTGAACCACGTTTATAGCCTCGTTGAAGTGTCGCTCGACCGTATCCACCAGAACCTAAACCTCCTAGATGAGGCCTAGCTAGTGCATTGCATATAACGGAACAGCCTGCAAACGTTCGCTGAAATTGGGTTCCTTTCCCACTGATGCGTAGGGCATTGTGCTGCAAGGCTACGCGTTAGTTGAACCGCTGGCACCGCGCCGTGAAGTACCTACTCGGACAATTGGTGAAAAGCATGACAGAGGGAGCTTCGAGCCCCTCTGGAGGACGTTTATGACTGGCGTGGGCATGCTGTAGGGCAGTTTGATGTCCCAAAAGCCATGGAATTAGCAGCCATGAATTGAGTCGTGTGAGCAGTTACAAAGTAGAAAGGCTGAGAGGAGAGGAGAGTGGAGCTGTGCTCGCAGAGCGGTGGAGGCTGGCAAATGCAGGGGTATGTACAGGTACTTCGTATTTCCCTGGACTACCACTGTATCATCAATCTTTTCTTTTCTTTTCTTTTCTTTTCTTTTCATCAACCAATCTTCATTGCGTTTCCTCGAGTATTTACAGTCATCAATCTCCTATTATTTCAATCCTCTACTCTAATCAACTGGATGATTTCGCCATCAAGCCCATCAAGGTTAAAAAAGACCTGGTGGTCCATCACTCCTGGTCCCCTAAAAGCCTTTAAGACCAAAGTGGTATTCTTAAGGTCCTCATTTCTTCTCTCTAGAAGAGAGGAAATCATTTATTAGGGAGTATTGCCTGAGTAGCTTAGTGGACTGAGTGTCCGAGAGGGATGACTTGGATGTCCAGAGAGTCCAAGACACTTGAACTTCCGTTTCGAGGCAGCCCATACACAACGATTTCGGCCCTTCCATTTTGATTCAATTATGTGCAACAATTGTGAGATGCTTCTCCAGCCCTCATCTTGCTTCACTTCACCTCCATCTCGTCATGTATCCTGCACGATATCTCCTGGTTCCTTTTCTCAAAGAGAAAGCGTAGCCCCAGCAGTTCCAACAACAGCTGCAACTACACTCCCACTACCTAGAAGCGAATAGGCATATGGAATACTGCTAGCAGTCAAGCTACCTGCTGGTGCGGTATCTGAAGCCCCACCAAGATCATTATCAATGGCCACGGCGTATCTAATACGGTTGTCAGCGAACAGCTTTTCTATTCAGCATCTTTCCGGTGCAAGCTTACCCCGTATTGTCGCTGTACAGCGCAGCGATGGGCTCGTCAACTTCAGAGAAGACATTGCTCTGGACCATAACTTCGGCGCCATCTCTGGTATCAACTCCAGTGCTCATGTTTTTGAAGTATGAGTTGAAGATATGGCTATTACGGATTGAAAAATTAGTCACTGTCCGTTCAAGCACTTGAACGCTCTGCTAGATATTCTTTCCCTCCTCGTGTGATTGAGTCTCCATCCATCTGATGAGAAAACAGAACTTACCCAGTACCATAACGAATGGATGGTGTTCTGCTTCCAATATTCTCCCAATAGTTGTTGTGCTGACTAACATGCAGATGACCCGTGTCTTGCGCAGCATTATTGTCGCTGTGTCCGATGAGAGAAGCTTTGTAATGATCATGCAGGTATGAATTGGAGATAGTGACCCACTATATGACCTGGCGTTAGCACTTCCTACTTCAGAAGCTTGACAGAAGAAATGAAATGAATGGATTGCGTTGCCTTACTTCTGATGCGTGAGTGATATCAATAAGACCATCATAATAGTCTTTGCCGTTGTCCAAGTCAGATAATAGCTCACTAAGAACATTAGCCAAAGTCACGAAGCTGAAAGGATTCCATTTACCAATGATCAATCCATACATTTTTTGAGATCTGGATGCCAATTGCATCGCCGTTGGTTGCGAGTACTTTCTGGCTGATGATGTTTCGGACAATCACATTCGCTGATTTGTTTATGTATAGCCCAACACCGACAAGTGCTAGCACAAGATTAGAGAATAATTGTTCGCGTTCGGGAAAGGGGCACCCACTAGCACCACTTTTGCCAATTATGGACTTATTGGACCCAACTCGCACCTGAACTGAACCAGTGATAGTCCCAGAAACAACAATGACCCTTGCAACATCGTCTGAACACTGGTATTAGTATCCTATACGTTGTATGGGTGAGTGTCAACTTGCCATTGGTAACTGCAGTCGTGAACTGGGCAAGAGTCGAGACTGTAGTGACGGTGCCTCCATTTCCTCCAGTTGTCCCTCCGTTCTGCGTAGCATAGCCAGTAGTTGCAATGTCTGTGATGGTCGCTCTCTTTGCAATATTTGCTTTCTCCTGGACGACATTTTCATCCGATGTAGGGGTTGGAGCAGCAGAGGCGAGCTGTAAAAAGATGGCGAGGCTACTGGAAAGAAGTGAAAGCTTCATCGTGATTATCTTGGATGGTACAAATGCCTGAAGTAGACGATATTAGAGATCGTACTTGAAAAGCATGGACTGTTATCTTTATATGAAAGTGTACAACCGCTACGTACTAAAACACAGGCAGCTGCTATTAAAACAAAGTTGATATCTCAAGGCTCTCGAAGCCATGGGTAAGCGGCAAAATGACTATCTGCTACAGATAGAAGCCTGTATCATGAATGCTTCCACGAATAAATTGATAATGCTTATATAAAAGCCGTAATTGGCACGCGTCTTCGATTCAGACGTTGCATCGGTGTATGCGGACCTAGGGATTTGCACCATCAGTGTTGCCATGTCGAGGTGTATCACAGTCGATCAGAACAATGTTCTACTTCGAAAAAACAAATTAATCCGTTTTGTTGTCAAATTTTCCTCCCACAAATTGGACGGCACTGACATCCCCTATTTTTGGCGAGCGGACAGGGTTTCCCCACAAATCAGGGGTAACCGCATGGCGTTCGAGGTTGATTGGCAGCAAACAATTATTCCACGTCCCACACAGTCCATATAGGGCAGTGGCTACTGGCTGGGTGCTCTATGAAAAGGTTAAGGTCTGGAGAGTAATATATAGTAGCTTTAATGTCCCATTGGTTGTAAGTATTCCAAATTCATTTGGTAATAGGCTCATGAGCAATCGCCGCATTCCTTGCACTATGTGACATACTTGTATATTTTGAGATGATGCGCTAATATAGAAGGGTACAAGATACTATAGAAACTGTGTGTTTGCCGTTGCCGATCAGCGATCTTCATTTCATTTTGTGACATGGTGCTTCTCAGCAAATATTAATCGACTGAAGGGCTTGCAAGTCATGAGTACTCTGAAGGGTCGGGACAATGGCCCCTTCTAGAAGCCTTTCGTATGGTAAATACATTGTATTCTGGAGGGAACTTGAGGGGATCTTAGGGTGTGACTTTCCCTTTTCCATATTCACCAAATCAACTCAAAACGTGGAACCTGAGCTGCACATCCCGAGTCGTGTGATACTTGCTAAGCATACTTCTCATGTCCAAGCTATCTGAAACATCACAGAATTTTCACATCTCCGATACAGAAAGAATGGCGCAAACGTGCTACGACATTTGAACTTGACAGGCGGCTTCGAGGCAAGCAATAATTGACAGTTCTATGGTGTAAACTTCCAATCAGATATCGTTCAGGACCCTGATTATTCATTCCAGTATGCTACACTCTCTTGCCATTTCCCCCGCTGCTTAGCATCTTCAGTGTTGCACGATGGAGCTACAGATGCGCTCATTCCACACTCAACAGCCACAAGTGCACCCCGCATTTCATGGCCCCTCCAAGTCATAGGGAAGTCACATGCGTAGAGGGTCACTTGCCGCTCTACCAGGGCAAGGTTGGCGGGTTACCAGACTTCGTAGTTACTTATGACATCGAAACAAAGATGTCGAGTGGAGGTAATAGCTGAAGTGGGAAAGAGGGTGACATTGACGACAGGCGCGGAGATATTAAGAGGAGCGAAGAAGTGAACAGAAAGGCATAATGGAAGACACGCAGTTGGGGGCCGAATTCGAAGGCTACGGGGCTGGAGGGAAAAGGACGAACTTCGTATTGATCTTGAGAGGGCTCTTCGAAAGAAGCTGCTTTCCAAAATTGTGAAGGGCAATGAGTAGAAAAGTACAAAAGAGGGAATCTAGTTGCTGAGAGCCGAGAAAAAAACGCGCAACTTCGCCAGCAACCCGGAATTTGCTGAAAACTCGCAGGACGAGAGGTGGAAGGGATTCAATTGAAGGGCATAGGATGGACAAACCATAATAATAACTTCACAGGGGGACCCCACACACATGCTTCGTGACAGACCTACTGTACAAAGTACGTAGTCTGTTGAAAGATGTTGAAAGAGAGCACTTTACGTTAGTGGTGTGCAAAGAAAGACGAGAGTCTCACACGATAGAGCACAATTGATAGCAGAAAGCGCCAATTAATTAGCAGGTTCATCAGGAGCATCTTGAATGACTTCTCCACATGACAACACGGTACCTCGGGGAATGTCAAGAGCCAACGCATCTGACGGTGCATGTGAATGAGGCACTTACCAATTGTGTGTTGGTCGAGACAGCCATTCAACGAGAGGAAAGTCTAGTGAGCGCGTTGATGCTAGGAGGCAAAAGGCTTGTAAGACTATCATGATCTGAGCAAACTTTGCCTGTTTTGGTGCAACAGTTTGACAATGTAAAAGCGCCTGTTCCCAAGGAGCTTTGCAAACAGTAGAAAGTAATATAAATTATCAGTGTTGATGAATCGTAATAATCGTAGCTGCGTACTAGGCTGTTCGACTAGTAAGTTCTTACCGATTTGGGCCTAGTCAGAATCTTCAGCCTTGTGGAACTTTTAGAGCCTCTTCCCCTTCACAAACAATTCAACGACACCTTCAAAATGGCAGAAACAGCAACTCTCCCAGCCACGATCCCCCTGGAGGACGGAGGGGAAACAGCTTCTATGGCGCTCGCAACTGTCGACAACGAAGTGGCCGCGCCAGCAGAGCGCAAAGTCAAGAAGATTATACGCAGGAAAAAGCGACCTGCGCGCCCTCAAGTTGACCCATCCACCTTCAAATCCGAACCACCTCCTCAGACTGGTACGATCTTCAATATCTGGTACAACAAATGGTCAGGTGGAGATCGTGAGGACAAATACCTTTCCAAGACTGCTGCGGCGGGACGGTGCAATATCGTACTGGACACTGGATACACCAAGGCCGACAAAGTTACGGGGAGTTACTTCTGCTTGTTCTTCGCGCGGGGAATATGTCCCAAGGGCCAGGAGTGCGAATACCTTCATAGACTGCCCGGGATTCACGACATGTTCAATCCCAACGTAGATGTATTTGGAAGAGACAAGCACTCGGATTACAGAGATGATATGGGAGGTGTTGGAAGCTTCATGAGACAAAACCGCACAATCTACGTTGGCAGGATACATGTCAGCGATGACATCGAGGAAGTGGTAGCACGGCATTTTGCAGAATGGGGTCAAGTCGAAAGAAGTAAGTCAAGCCGCACGCCAGTCTGGCAATCCTGAACTAATTTTAATTAGTACGGGTGTTGAATACTAGAGGTGTTGCTTTCATCACGTATTCGAACGAGGCAAATGCGCAGTTCGCAAAGGAAGCCATGGCACATCAGTCATTAGATCACAGCGAGATTCTCAATGTTCGATGGGCCACCGCAGATCCAAACCCAATGGCGCAAGCGCGGGAGGTTAGAAGAATCGAGGAGCAGGCCGCAGAAGCAGTAAGGAGGGCCTTACCCGACGAGTTCGTCGCCGAAATTGAAGGTCGGGACCCTGAAGCGCGAAAACGGAAGAAGATCGAGGGGGGTTTGGTTTGGCGGGATATGAGGCTCCTGATGATATCTACTTCGCAAGGGGGGCGAACGCAGTGAACCCGATTGGTAGACAGGGCTTAGAGCTAGAGGAAGAGCAAAGACTAATGATCGAGGCCGATCAGGTGGAGCAAGAAGAGGCGGAGGAGAGTGGGATATTCTCGAGCAGCACCCTCGCTGCGTTACAGAGCGCTCAAGGATCCATTGCATCGAAGCCGAAGGCCAAAGCAGCCTCGGGGCCTTTGGTTGCTTATGACAGTGATAGTGATTAGCTTCAGCATGGACTTCACAGCGCCTTGCTAACCTCAAAATAGAGACTGTAATTGTATACCATTGTTCACGGAAAGAGCAGTTCTGTCACTGTGACTTGTATAGATGTTTAAAAGTCTATATTTGATCCTTTTCAGTCAATGCATAGGTGATTTCAGTCTAAGAGCGAGCAAGTTCCACAAGCCACCCTTTCGGCTGATAGGTTCAGCTATTGAAGATTCTAGAATACAGCATTTCATGTCGCCCAATCCAGAGGTCCATCAGCGGCACACTTTGACCTGCATCCTCGATCTTGGTGTCCCACTCTCGGGCAATGGCTTGACGAATGCCGTCTTGGACTTCAACACTTGCAAGTACTTTCTGCGCATGATAGGGTCCAAAGACACTCGCCCGAACAGCCGCAGACAGTAATGACTTCACATGGCTCAACATGAAAACATAAGCAGTTTGCTGCAGGCTCATCCCCAGGACGCAGGCAATTGCTCCAAAGAGGGGACCTAGATGAGCGGAAGCTGTAGGCAAATCACCAGAAGCAACCGACGAGGTTGACCGTAGCAGCACAGAGAATTCTTTGAGCATCTCAACAGCGGCCGCTGTATCTCCTACCGGCACTGCAGTGCTGAACGAACGGTCCCATATCGAAAGCAGAGCTCGGCCTTGCGCCACAGAAGCCCGACGGCCAACGGTGCACATTATGGCCGCATCCAGAGTATCATCGAGTTCTACCAGGTCAATTGGGCTCCGGTGTGTGGCAAGAACAAATGGCAGAGTGGTTGAGGCATAAGATGCAAGAGAGAAGTTCAAGAATGCGGGGAAAGATGAGGCTGGCCGGGTGTGGGCAATGTATGATTCAAGGCCACTGCTAAATGCGAAAGAGCCCAACGGGAGCGCCGAGTCAGACAGGAGAAGGAGGAAGTGGTGAGGTGAGGTAGTCAACGGTCCTGGGATTGTCAGTGAAGTATTCTCCAATAGCAATTGGCTAGCAAATACCATGACTTGGAAGAACCTTGGGGACCCTGGAGATAGCATCCTCATTAGCTATAGCAGGTCTGCCGTTCAAACGAGCTTTCGCATCTACCAGCCGGCGTTCAAGGTCAGCAATCTCATGTCGAATAGCCTGCGACTGCGATTCCGAGTGCGAAGAGTCGACGGCAGTGCTCATTGAGAAGCATGGATCATGTCCCGTCTTGAATAGTCAAGTATCAGCGAGATTGAGCGTGCCATGCGCATGCTTACATCGGAAAGAAAAAGCGGCAGCCAATTTGTAAATATACTAGGTGGAGTGGAACACTACAGCGACGCAACTAACTAGTGTCAAAACGAGATTTTTGGCGAGGGACCCTCACTTCGCGAGAACATCACTTTTCAAAATCGATTTTATATACTGCAATTATAATAACTCAACGACTAT
>QGMI01000219.1:0-46491 GCA_007821535.1 Lachnellula occidentalis | reverse complement strand
GACACGGAGGAGGGCGATTTAAGTCAATGGCCTGTGGTGAAGCTTAGTGGTGGAAGGGAACTGGCTGCTAGGTTGCTGGTTGGGGCTGATGGTGCGAATAGTCCTGTGCGCGGGTTTGCGGGGATTGACAGTAGCGGGTGGGATTATGGACGTGTGGGTTTGGTGGCTACTCTGTGTATGGAGGGCGAGGACGAGGGAGGGATGAAGACCGCGTATCAGAGATTCTTGCCTACGGGGCCTGTGGCCTGTTTACCGCTGCCAGGGAAGTTCAGCACGCTGGTTTGGAGTACCACTCCTGAATTGGCTGCCAAGCTTAAGAGCCTGAGCCCGAAGGACTTTGTGGGCATGGTTAATGCGGCCTTTCGACTCGGCGTTGTGGACTTGAAATACCTGCATACGCTTGAAGGCGGGCAGGAGGAAGAGGCCGCGTGGAGAGAAGACCATGTTGGGTTTGATGGGAGTAAGATTCCGCAGAGGGTGGTGGGTGTGCAGGAGGGCAGTATTGCTTCGTTCCCACTCAAGTTTAGACATGCGGATACATATATCGGGGAACGTGTCGCGCTTGTAGGAGACGCTGCTCATACAACTCACCCCTTAGCTGGCCAGGGACTGAACCAGGGGCAAGGGGACGTGGAGAGTTTGGCGAGGACGATTAAGTTTGGTGTTGCGCACGGGATGGATATTGGGGTGCGGATGAGTCTGGAGCAATATGAGGCGGAGAGGTATGCGAAGAATCATGTGTTGATGGGGGTGGTGGATAAGTTGCACAAGTTGTATTCTGTTGAGAGTGGACCGCTTGTGGGCTTGAGGAGTTTGGGATTGAGGGCCGTGGATGCATTGGAGCCGGTCAAGGGATTCTTTATGAGGCAGGCGGCGGGGACTGGGAAGATATTGTAAGGAAGTATATGAGTATCATAAGAACAAAATCGCACTTGATCAAGAAGAACGAGTTTTCTCCTTTACGACAGTAAAAAGCAGCACGTTGTTATGACCGAGAATGCTTTGATTTGGATATAATTCGGAACTGTTAATGCCTGAGTATCCCAAGAACGCCATGCTATGATGCCAGAAAATGCTCGTCTTTCATAGACCAGAGACCCAAACTCCAAAGCAGAGAACATATCCATAATTCCTCGCTCATCCGAATTAGGCAGCCATACTCATGTGAAGAAGCTAGGCCGGTGCACCTATGAATATTGTCTAAATAAAACCCGTCCGAGCCGATACTTAGGTAGATCAAACGGTATTATCGTGGTAATAGAAATCGATATCTCTGGGTCGTCGTCTATTGCTGGCCACGAATTGCGCATCTCCTTCCGGACGTTCGTTCTTGGTGTTGCCGGTTAACATGCTTTGCAGGGACATGCAAATGCTCTCGACGTTCTGAACAGGGCTCCAGCCTTGGGTGCCGAGGAGATCGAGACAAATGATGCCGTTTGAGTAGATGTGGGGGTGGATGGGAACGGGGCGGTCGGTGGTATTGAGAAAAGTAACTTCCGGGGGTTCTATGGGAGGAGGGGATTTTGTTAGCCGTGTCTCGAGAGTTGTGGGCTGTGAGTGGGATGTATTGTGTTGCTTGATAGATTCGAGAGTGAAAGGAAGTATGTAGTACCTATTGGGTATGACTGGCTGAACTTGAATTTTAAACGGTAGATCTGGTTCAAGTATATCGGGTTTTCGTCGAGTACTTTGATGTCGAGGAGCCATTCTTGGAAGCCTTCTGCGGTAACGAGTGTGATTCCTGGTGGCAGACTACCGTGGATCTAGGAGAAGACGTTAGTAAACGCATATAGATATATGTATGGATTGATTCTACCTTTGCCAACTCCTTCCCCAGACGTTTGGTTGCGAACATGATGCTGCCCCTCCTTCAGGTACGTTTCGGATCGGTTGTGTTGTATCTGGCTGCCTGTTTAACGGGACAAAAGACGCTTGAGTGGTCGGTAAGATGGTCAACTTTGCGGTCTTGCGAAAAGGGATCAAGGCTTTGTGGCGAGTTTAGTTATAGTTGTGTGGGTATGTTGTTGGAAAGGGTCTGTTAAAAAGTACCTTTGAATGACGGAAAACTAGCGCGGGTCGAGGTTCTTATCGCGTGTTAATCAGGCATTGAACACCATTTATATACCTACCTACCTTAGTTAGTAGTTCACGAATCACACATCTCTTAGTAAGTATAGTGACTTATTCACATGAGAAGAATCCGCATCAAGAGCTTTATTCATCACTCTTTCGCATTTATCTACTCAGTGAGCGGAACAGCGAGAAGAATAACCACACGTGATACGACATGCCCCTGCAGCCTTTTAGATTATTGGTAGCTCAGCCACATCGCTGCCCCTCAGCCTGCGGCTGACGGTCGTCTTTGTTGACGGCAAGGCAGATCCTACAGCTGAGCCAAAAGCCAGATTGGGCCTCCTCTCCCTACTTTACTCCTATTACTACTGTGACTGACCCTTCTCTACGTCTCGCCTTTGCCAACCGCATCGCACTACTCACCCACGACGTGCGTTGTTGTAGTCAATCATATACCAGCCAACCCCACCAAACACTCTGTTCACCTCCATTCGACCCGAATCCCTCAGCTTATCTATCCACTTTTTCTTGTGCGCGACCAGGCATTTCTCGTGCAGAACAGAAAGTCAAAAGCAGTTGGCCTGAACGAGAGACAAGACAAGTACAAAGCTTCACCTTCCATCTACAGAATTGGCAGTCACGATGAGCTGTAAGTTCTCTCTCCGTACCCCGAGATGCGCGACCCCGCATTGCAAACACAAATAGCAAGAAGCTCCAAGACGCTGTGGGAGCAGACTTTCACATGCACCTGTGGAAATCCGACCCCTCATTACATATTCTATTCTTCCTCTTATGGGCAATTTGCTAAGTGTGGTGGCCACGTTCATGACTCCAGTTTCAAACATGCTCAACAAGCTGCACGGCCAGCCGGACAGCTATGACAAGAAGTACGGCTTCAAAACCCACCAAGTAGAATGCGCTGACAATGTTAGCAGATCGAGATATCGGTTTGGTCGAACCCTAGGTGCAGGTACATATGGCATTGTCCGAGAGGCAGATGGACCAGCTGGAAAGGTTGCCGTGAAGATTATCCTCAAGAAGAATGTCAAGGGAAACGAGCAGATGGTGTACGATGAACTCGAGATGTTGCAGCGGATGAAGCACCCACATATCGTCAAGTTCGTGGACTGGTTCGAATCGAGAGTAAGATGTGATACACGGAATGGGCGATCTTTGATGCTGACGGGTTTGTACAGGATAAATACTACATTGTCACACAACTTGCGACGGGAGGAGAGCTGTTTGACCGTATCTGCGAGCAGGGGAGGTTCACAGAGAAGGATGCTTCACAGACTATTCGACAAGTTTTAGAAGCCGTCGACTATCTACACGACAATAATGTCGTCCACAGGGGTTAGTGCCTAAGTCCTAGAAATTATTCCCAGTAATTAACATATTCTAGATCTCAAGCCTGAGAACCTCCTCTATCTTACCAGCGAGCCAGCATCCGATCTTGTCCTTGCCGATTTCGGAATTGCAAAGATGCTGGATTCGAAAGACGAAGTACTCACAACAATGGCTGGATCGTTTGGTTATGCCGCTCCCGAGGTTATGCTGAAGAAAGGCCATGGAAAGCCCGTAGATATGTGGTCGATGGGAGTCATCACTTATACTCTCCTCTGTGGATATTCTCCATTCCGAAGTGAGAACCTTCAAGATCTTATCGAGGAGTGTAGCAATGCCAGAGTTGTTTTCCACGAGCGGTACTGGAAGGACGTCAGTGACGATGCAAAAGACTTTATTGGACATCTTTTGCAGCCTAATGCGGAGGACAGGTGGACCAGTAAAGTAATTCAGCTCCATCGTCTTTACGAGAGAAGAATACTGATAACTGTATAGCAAACTCTAGGGCACTCATGGCTCAGCGGCGAGAACGCAACAGACCACAATTTGCTACCCGAGATCAAGACCTACATGGCCAAGGCCCGTCTCCGCCGCGGCATCGAAATCGTCAAGCTCGCAAACCGCATCGAAATGCTCAAGATGCAAGAAGACGACGAAGAAGGTATCCCAGGCCAGGCCGACGTTCCAGCAGATGCCAAAGCAGCAGCTGGAGCGGCACTTGCCGGTGGTGACGCTGGTCACGGATTAGGAACGAGCACGTCGGCTGGCAGTGCTCCAGGTGGTAAGAAGAGCTTGAGCAAGATTGCAAAGGGTGCTATCTTCAAAGAAGTTGTTTTGGCAAAAGTGAGGGAGATGAAGGAGGCAGAGCAGGCTGCGAAGATGGAGAAGGAGGTTACGGAGAAGAGCAAAAGCTTCCAGAAATAGATTGGTCGGGGTTTTACTTGTTGGTTTGTTCTATTGGTTGTCGATACCTATGCCTCGCGTGCATTGTTCTTTTCGCCCTTGTGGATTGGGTCCCTACGTAAAATACTCATAGTTTGGTTTTGAGAATGATCGGGACTGGGCCAAACGAGGTTATGAAGTAAATGAATATTCATAAATCTTTATGTGTTACTACGTGACTTTACGTTATGCATACAGGTAAATTTGCGTCATTACATATCATTCCAACATCCTCCCATGCATACCCCTTCACTTAGTACTTCCAACACCAAATAAGAAATCGCCAAGTCATTCCGCTCATCAATCATTACCCGAACGCCCCCAATTTACCAAAATACAATAAGTGAAATCCCCCTCATCATTCAGCTCATCCAGGTGAAAATGGATGGTCATCGCACAACAACTTATGTCGCATCTCGACGTCTGTCTGCACCAACCTAGAACACCCCCCCCTCGACCTCTCCCATGGCCCTCTCACACAACTCCCTGTACCTCCGTCCCTCAAAGCGCTTCCTCACCCACCCCGTTTCCCTCCCTCTCCTAATCCTTTCCTCCAGATCCGCCTTCTTATTCTCCTTTTCCTCTGCTGGGACCCTCACTCCCAAAGAAGAGGAAGAAGAAGATGGATAAGAAGATGAATCAGGTAGTTTCGAGCGACGCGTAAGGGATAGGACGTGTATTTGTGAGTGGATGGAGGTCGTGTGGTATGTTAGTTGCGTGGAAAGCGCAAACAGGTGCGTGTGGTAGCGCGTCAGGGCTAGTGCACGGTCTCGTGCTTTTGATTCGAGCTGGTGGCTCTTTTCTTCGGCGGTTGTTGTTCTGGCTTGGGGGCTGGTGGTTGGGGAGGTGCAGTCGTGAGATGGTGGGCTGGGGAAGCTGTCTAAGAGCAACCGCTCATCGTCATCGTCATTGTCCGACTCAGTTATCGTTTCTGGCTTCAGCTCTGAGAAGGAGACTTTTTTCTTCGTGCGCCAGGACTGCGGGTGGTGGATGGGGGGTGGGGATTGGGGGTCTGCGTCTGAGTCCACGGAGGTGGGGGAGGAGAGGATTGAAGAGGCGGTGGAGGTTGAGGATAGTGATATTTGGGAGAATATTGAGGAGGATGAAGAGCGGATGGAGGAGCTGGTGGAGTTGTGTTTTGAGGTGTGCGGGTCGGTAGTTAATGTGGCGCATTGGATGTAGGATTCTGCTTTTTCGTAAAAGGTGAGGGCTTCTTGGAAGAGAGAGAGCTTGGCGCTGCTGTTGTTGTGGAGGGAGCGGGCTATTAGTTCTATCGAGCTGGCAGCGTAGAAGGCGATGTAGATTGAGTAGATGGGGTGAACTTCGTACTAGGTGCTAGTTAGCTTTGGGGAATTTGGGTGGAAAAGCATAAGTAAACAGAAATCCCCATTCCGAACAAGCTTGAATGTCACATGAAAAGACATGTCCATTGGGAGATTCTATTCTCATGGCAACAAATCATCCTTTGAGCATAATCCCACGCTAATACTGCAAAGGATTCTGAGTTGAAAAATCACTTACAGAGTTTTTGATATTCTCGAAGAGCGCTTTGCACCGTGCTGAACATTGTTTATACTGTCTTTTATCGTATAGCTCTTTGAATTCCGCCATGGCGTTCCTCCACTCTGTAGAAGTATACGGAACTATTGTCAAGTCCGTTACAAGCCCAGGGTCGCGTTTCTTGGATTTGGTTGGAATCGGCGGCAGCTCGAAGGCTGGGGGATCTGAGGGCGGATTGGACGAGAAACGGTTGAAAGTAGTTTGCGAGGTCTGATGTAGGACCAGAGGTATGAGACGCCCCATCGTGCTTCGGCTGCTCTTATTTACGACCACAACCGTAGTGTATCCGTTTGTACTCCAATAACACTTGCGATTGAGGTCGGCAATGGATCTGCCGCTTCCCGCACTCCGAAAGCGTGAAACTCTCAAAAAGGCTAAATGAAAATTCGCCGAAATTGATCAATTTGAAGTAGCAAACGTATGGAATTTGCGTAACAGAAAAGGCGGGGTCGTAGATGGTGTTCTTGAGCATCAAATGTATGTTCACTGTGTTACATATAAATTTTGAGCGCCAGAAGAGGGTACAAGCATGGATTCATACGGAAAACAGACGAGAAAAATAGAAGAAAAGGAGCCGAACATTTGCGCAGTTACAGATATATACCGGTTGATCAGCACGAAAAGTGAAGATCCAAGGTCTGGGGGGACCACAAAAACCCCATGGCAAGAGCACAGCTCTACCCTGCAACATATCGTTACCGAGGGGGAAGAACCCGGTCAAAGATACAACTATCACTTGATAGCATGAGAAGGGGGTCGTCTTTAGACATTCCTGGTTATGATCGGCCAAGAAGCGCGCATTGTTCAACTTGATGTGGAAAAGTTCTGTGGTTCGTGCGCTGCACGGCCCAGCATTGTTTTATCAAGTGTCAAAGTGTCAAAGCGCTTCCCTGTGCGCAAAGAAACCCCCGTAAAGCACAGAACCCACACCGTTCATCCAAAAGACCTGAGACATGGAAAGCTGCACGCAATGGAGGACAAGCAAGGACGAGGAGATAGCAAATAATGGGTTCTACCTCTTGAGGCTGGTTTGGACCTGATATGCAAATATGATATCGCCGATAACAACAGCCGGGAATGGTTTAGTGAATGGACGCGAAAGTGCGAGTAGTTAGTACATGAATAGAGGCAGACAGGCTTTGGAAAAGGATAAGAGAGATATCATGGATTCGCGCTACGCGTCGCCTATGGAAGAGAACAAACGCGAGTGAGTCTCGCGTAGGATATTTGCAGCCAATAGCATGCCACTCCACTTCCCAATTCCCACCTTTCGTCTGATAGTAGTTGTCGTCGTTCGTGCGACGAAAGGTCTCATCAGCAAATCGTGGTACCGATTTGTGAAAATGGGCAATCCAGACTTCGCAATATCCGGAGATGTTTTGGTTTGGAATAGCATCCTGGACAGCCATGCCAGATTGGGAGATCGCAAAAATCGATTCATCTCAAGATCAACCAAACATAATCATCTAATTTCCGCTGTGCCAATGACGCCAGAAAGCAATGCCAATATGCATCTATTTGTACATCTTAATATGATTTCATTGTATCATGAAGCAGGTACAGCTCCTATAACCTCTACTGATTGAGCGGATTCCTCGGCAGGTTTCTCAGTTTCTGCAGATTTCTCGGTTTCTGCAGGTTTCTCAGTTTCTGCGGTGGCCTCTTTGGTTTCTTCTGTGAACTCGCCGTGAATACCACCCACAACCTTCAAGCCTGATGCCTCCTGTGCCAGTTGATCAAGATTCGACCTTCGTTTGATTCGTTGCCGTACCTCTGCGACCAAATCGTCCAAATTGACGAGAACACCCTCCTTTTCGGGGTGGCCGTCTCGAAGACCCATCTCCTTAATCTTGACCTTGCCGGCAGCCATTTCTTCCTCGCCAATGACAACGCATAATGGGCAGCCATTCTTTTCAGCTGCATTGAATTGGTTTGGTAATTTTGGCTTAACTTTGTAAAGGAACTCGGCCTGGAATGTATTGTTAGTGGGTATATTGATATAGAGGCCACGATAGTTTCTTACCTTAATCCCTGCCTCCCATAGCTTTGCGCAAATTGAAAGCCTCTCCTTCACTAGACCAGTAAAACCCTTCCCACCAAACGCCATAACAAACACATCGGTTTCGTTACTCCGAACTTGTTCGGCGTTCTCCTTGGCCATCCTCGCCTTGGTGATGGAGAAAATCCTATCAACACCAAAAGAGATACCAACACAAGGGATCTGGTTCTTGCCAGAAAACATCCCCACCAAGTTGTCATAACGGCCACCAGCTGCGACGCTGCCAACTCCAACACTTGGATCTGAAGAGCGATCTTCATCGAAATCAGCGCCCGCCTTGGACGGTTTCTTTGAAGGCCTTGGCGGTGCTGCAGTAGCCACAGAAACGGTTGCGAGAGGGGCTGAGCCTTCAGTCACAACTTCGTAGATGACGCCAGTGTAGTAGTCGAGGCCACGTGCTAAGCTCAAGTCGAAGGAGACATTTTCTAAAGCATTGAAAGCTTCCAGATATGTGAAAAGTAGCTCCATGTCCGCAAGACCAGCTTTCATAGACGCATTGGCCATTAGTTTTTCGTCTGCTTGTAGTTTGCCGAGCAGGTCCTTTTGGCCTTTCAATACCACATATTCGCCGATTTGGTCTGCAACCTCTTCTGCCAACCCTTTCTCCTCCGTCATTTCCTTGCGTACTTCAGCCCACGGTAATTTGTCCAATTTGTCGACTGCGGAAGAAATCGTGCGAATCTTATCTGCCGGTACCCCACAAACCTCGAAGATTCCGTCCAATACCTTCCTGTGATTCAGCTTGATTGTATATTCCCCTTTCCAACCCAGACCTGCAAAGACCTCCGTAGTGATTCTTATAACCTCTGCGTCTGGCAACATAGGATCGTACACTCCAGCAATATCAATGTCGCACTGATAGAACTCTCTCATGCGCCCCTTCGTCATCGCAGGTTGATCTCGTCGGTACACCTTTGCAATGTGGTATCTCTTGATTTGTTGGATATCTCTGTTCATAGCAAGCCATCTTGCGAATGGAACTGTAAGATCATAGCGCAGGGAGCAGATCTCACCTCCCTGGTCTGCTAGGTCGTATATAAGTTTGCTGTCCTCGCCATATTTCCCAGACAGAATCTCTTTCAGCTCAAACACTGGGGTATCAATTGTAATTGCGCCGTGACGCTTGAAGACCTCTGTGATGGTGGAGAATATCTTGTCTCGAATCACCATATCCGGTCCCTGCCCTGTTTGCGCGTTAGTAAACATACGCAGTAGAAAGATAAAAAATGAGGCTCTCACAATCCTTCGTGCCCTTGGCCGTCTTCAAGTCGAACTTTTGGCCTTTTGGCGCCATGTCTGCTGAGTTCTCGTCCCTCTGTATGAAACCGGTTACTGTTCTTGACAGAGATGCAGAACTTGAGAATCCAGCCTTTGATGGTGCGATTCGAAATGGTTTGGGAGGTCGCAACAGTCGTAGTGATCTCGCAGATCTAGACAAGTGTGGTTGAATGGCCTTCATTCACTCTCACACCAACTGAATGGGTTTTGGTGTGGTTTGGGGTCAATTTGTTAAAAGTTCTGAGTCATTGGTGCTTGTGGAAGCGGGCACACTCATCATTCTCGCGAGGCTGAAGGATTTCGTTTTGGTTCGCTAGATTTGATTCCGACCCGCAGCCATTCTTCTCCACCACAGCCGCCCGCGAACTACGCCGACTGAACTCTACACATCAACACCCGCATGTAGAGCTCACCATGGCTCCTCATGCTGGGTTTGACACCGACCAGGTGAAGGACAAGGCGAGGAAAGATATTTTGTACTTACTCGAAGGTGTAAGTAATGACTGCCTCGCTCACTTGCATACGCAAGGCAGGCAAGGCACCCGCTAATCTGCCCCTCAACAGGTTCGAGGGAAGAAGAATCTGGTGATTGAGACGGCCCTGGCTGGACCAATTGGCCTCTTCGTCAAGTTCTCGACTCTACAAGACTACGGTGTGGACAAAGTCTTTCTCCTGGAGAATGGAAATGCGGATGTCAGTCAGCGAAATGTGGTATTTATCGCCCGGGGCGAGTGTGCAAAGCATGCTCAGTCAATAGCCGGTACGTGGATTTTAGCCCTTCGTTTTCTTCTCACAGACTTGCACACATTCGATGGCCCACAGAGCAAACTGAGTAGACAAAGCGTCCTACTTTACCTGGTCACTCTTTGAGCCTGAAAGGAACAAACCATTCATTCGGTGTGTTGATGATGAGTATTTCTGTTACCTGTCATTTGCTATTGATGCTGTTATTACATGCTGACTTTCCAGACCATATCAAGCGTATGCAGCGGGAGAGCCAAACTGGACATGAATTCTCCATATTCTGGGTACCACGACGGACCCTTGTAGCCGAAAAGATCCTCGAAGAATCCGGCGTCTTAGGAGACACGAGCATCGCAGAATTCCCACTGTACTTTCTTCCCCTGGAGAAGGACCTACTATCTCTAGAACTGGAAGACTCGTTCGCAGACCTCTATCTTCGAAAAGATCCCACACCAACATTCTTACTGGCACGTGCTTTGATGCTTATACAACAGAAGCATGGCTTGTTTCCAAGAATTACTGGAAAGGGGGATAATGCAAAGAGACTCGCGGACTTGTTAGCAAGAATGCGACAAGAATTGATTGCGGGCGAAGATTCGAATGAGAGCAATAAACTAGGCCTGACACCTAGTACCACGATCGAAAGCCTGATAATCATCGATCGCGAAGTCGACTCTGCTACCCCTCTTCTCACACAGTTAACATACGAGGGATTGATTGATGAAGTTGTAGGGATCCAGCACAATCAAGCTGATGTAGATTCCTCGGTTGTTGGTGCTGCTCCTCAGCCTGCGCCGGGGCCCTCGAAAGCTGTAGGTGGAGCTCCTGCACCAGCGCAAGCCAAAAAGAGAAAGATCATGTTGGATTCTTCCGACAAACTTTATCATCAATTGAGGGACACCAATTTTGCTATTGTTGGGAGTCTGCTGAACAAAGTGGCTAGACGACTCCAAACCGATTACGATAGTAGGCATGGGAGCAAGACAACAGCCGAATTACGAGAATTTGTCAATAAACTTCCCGGCTACCAAGCCGAACAACAAAGCCTAAAGATTCATACCGGGCTTGCGGAAGATATTATGAAGCATACACGGACTGATCAGTTTGGCAGACTGCTAGAGGTGCAGCAGAACCTCGCAGCTGGCGCAGATCCCTCTTCCCAACACGAAGCAATCGAAGAGCTCATAGCTCGAGACGCCCCTCTCGCAGAAGTTCTTCGCATTATGTGCTTGGAGTCTTGTATTTCCGGGGGTATCAAACCGCGAGACTTGGAGAATTTCAAGAAGATGATCCTACAAGCCTACGGATATCAACACATACTTACGCTCGACGCTTTAGAAAAGCTACAACTACTTCTTTCACGAACTTCGCCAATGGCAACCATGATTCCGATGACAGGAGGAGCGTCGCATCATCATACGGGTACCAAAACCAATTACACATATCTACGCAAAGCGCTTCGTCTGATTGTGGACGAGGTGAATGAACACGATCCAAATGACATTGCTTATGTATACAGCGGATATGCACCGCTATCGGTCCGCTTAGTCCAATGCATCTTGCAGAAACAATATATGACCTCAATTATTCGTGGCGGGAATGCGAATACTGCCGTCGCTACAGGAGGCGCTTCGCAAGGGTGGCGAGGATTTGAGGAGGTTGTTAAGCACGTCTGCGGGCAAACTTTTGACGAGGTCCAGAAAGGAGAGGATAAGGCTGTGAAAGCTCGAGCTCTCCTCACAGGTAGCGGTGAGAAGAAGACCGTTTTCGTGGTATTTTTGGGCGGAATTACCTTTACTGAAATTGCCGCCCTCCGTTTCATCGCAAAGCAGGAAGAGGGTATGTCTACAACACTCTATTCACTTGCACAGCGCTAATCATTCTCTCTATATTCAGCCCGAAAAGACATAATCATCTGCACCACCTCAATCATCAGCGGGAATCGAATTATGGATGCTGCGATTGAGAAAAGTACATTGGGAAAAAGCGGTGTATAGATAGGCATTGGTTGCTTGTGCCAGATAACAGACCTGCAGAGGCTTTGAAGTGCCTCTCGTAATGTAGTAGAGTCACTTGTAAATGTACAAACAAACGAAGAATTATATAATAAGATGTCAATAATTCAGATGCTTAATAAGACCAGAGCCGTAAGACGTCGGAAGAAGCTCTCTCTACCTGAGCTAAGATCGTCGCCAAATCGTCCACGTGATGCTACGCTATGGTCGCAACTCATCATTTGGGCCGAGAATCTCATGGAGCCATGATAGTCCCATATCGTACCACCCGACAACCCAACGAATCCTTTCGAGTCTTCTGAGCGGATACGGTTCCTTTACGATTGATGATACTACTGGCTGGGGCTCATATAAAGCTGGGTGTGGGATATCAGGGTGGCGAAAAGAGAACTTCGACATCGAAAGCTCCAGGTGAGACGAATCCACGTGGTGATACATATATCATTATCAAGTCCGTTGAAGGGTTGCTAATGTTTCTCAATAGCTTAATAAGGAGCATTCAGCTAGACCGACAAATGGCATTTGAGGAACTGGTTCGAAGAGTGATAATATGAGCTGTCAAGGGAAATTCGACTAGCAGCGCTGACCCCCCGTTCCTCAACCGAAGGCCGTATATTTCGAAGTGTCCTCGAGTCAGAGGACTTGAAGTTCTTGACATGGCAGTGACAATGGACGGCCAGATGTCGCAACACGAGGATTTGAGTTTGATGGGGTTTCAAGAATTAGACTCCCATCTATCAATGTTCGACCCTGGGCGAGACTCGTCAACGCCAGGTGCGACTTCATCAGTTGGCTATACCGACTTCAATTCCGCAATTGAACAAGCATCTACCACCATAGTCGTTGACTCGCCAATGGAGATGATGTATTCAAAAAAATTACAACCAGAAAGTTACTTCCACATTAAACATGGACGGTCAAAGTCACCAACTCGCAATATCAATACCAAAAAGTATGTATCTGCATCCATCGTCCTTTCCAAGTCTCGTCAAACTCTCGCATTCCATCTCCTATTCAGCAGTTGGACGACTTGCAAGTAACATTTATTAACCACCTAAACGCAGCGCCCTTTCTCATAAATCAGCATCAATTAACAACGTGCATCTAAGACCTGAAAGCGCACGCGACTCTATGGCCTCCTCAATGACCACGGATTTCGAAGAGGGTTCCTCGGGCCTGTCATCCGTATCGAGCAAAGCGAATTCTCCAATGGGTTTCGAGGCTGGCTCAAGGGAAACCACAAAGAGGGCTTCACAAGGCGGAAAGCGTCCTAAATATGATGTGCGCCCTAAGGTCTCAATACCAACTGACATTGTTCCGTCAGAGTATGCAAGACAATGCATAGCTGCCGCCGAGTCTTCTCGTCTGAACCCCTATAGCATGCATGTGGAAGAACATGCCATCTTACGGAAACACCTCACGCATCAACAAGTCACGACCTACCTCAACATACGGAATGGCATCTTGAGGCTATGGACAAGGAACCCTCTCATTGGTGTCATGAGAGATGAAGCCATTGGATGTGCAAAAGACACTCGCTGGTTTGATATTGCAGCCATCTGCCATGAGTGGCTGGTACGACGAGGCTACATCAATTATGGCTGCTTAGAACACCAAGAGCCCAGTGCTACTGGCAAGAAAAAGAGACCGACGAAACAAAAGAGAAAGACCATTGCTGTTATTGGAGCTGGCATGTCTGGCCTAGGTTGTGCAAGGCAACTGGAAAGCCTTCTTTCTCAGTTCGAGGACCGCTTTCGCGAAATGGGCGAAGAAGTTCCACAAGTGATAGTCTTGGAGGGCAGAGACAGAATTGGTGGCAGAGTGTATTCTCGCCCCTTCAAAACCAAGCCACAATATCCCACTCTGAGCTTTGGAAGCCGACATACTGCGGAAATGGGCGGAATGATCATTACTGGATTTGATCGGGGCAACCCTCTCAACATTATCGTCCGAGGCCAGCTTGCATTGCCTTATCATGCTTTGAAGTCCGAAACCACAATCTACGATTCTACCGGACGACCTGTTGACAACAAACGAGATCAACAATCAGAGAAGTTGTTTAATTACATACTCGACCGGGTCAGCGAATACAAATTTAAGCTCGCCACACAAGCCACTGCCGAAGGAGACAAGGATCTCCTAGACGCAGGTCGCGATATGACAGGAGAAGGCTCGAAGACGATCAAAGAGGTTGAGGATACGAAGACAGGATCTCCCCCGATTACTGCGAATGGTCAACCTCGAGCTAATGAAGTCCAAATGATACCTGTTTCATCAGACAGGCTCACCGGTAGAGCACATCTTGAACCTGGCATCCCGGCTGTGCATACTGCAGCATACAAAGCTCAAGAGATTGGCTGGGAACTGAACATTGGTATAGGAATTGAGTCCGATCTTGACCTTGAACCTGCCGTCAACTCCAAGTACGCCACGCTCGGCTCGGTGTTCGACGAGGCTATCCGCCAGTATATGAGAATAGTTACTTTCACTCCACTTGATCTGCGATTGATCAATTGGCACGTTGCAAACTTGGAATACAGTAATGCAACTACATGCAACAAATTAAGTCTCGGTGGGTGGGACTTGGACGCTGGTAACGAATGGGAAGGCAAGCACACCATGGTCACTGGCGGATATCAACAGGTTCCTAGAGGACTTTTGAATTGTCCACAACCACTGAACGTTCGGCGAGATTGCAATGTGACGAAGATTGTCTACAATCATGCAAATACCTCACCGTCAAGGATCGAATGTAAGAACGGCGATGTCGTTGATGCAGATTATATTGTCTCAACGATACCGCTCGGTGTGCTGAAGCAGCAGGATATTCAATTTGAACCATCATTGCCCGAATGGAAAACCGGT
The DNA here is from genome assembly GCA_007821535.1 of Lachnellula occidentalis. Taxonomy (NCBI): domain Eukaryota; kingdom Fungi; phylum Ascomycota; class Leotiomycetes; order Helotiales; family Lachnaceae; genus Lachnellula; species Lachnellula occidentalis. The sequence goes on along the minus strand of QGMI01000219.1, from coordinate 31,611 downwards.
GCTATTCGACGCATAGGCTACGGAGTTTTGAACAAGGTTGTGCTTGTATTCAATGAAGCTTTCTGGGATCGAAGCCGGGACATATTTGGTGCTCTGAGCAATGCGCCTGATCGATTCAGCTTGAACCAAGGCGACTATTTCTCGCAAAGGGGTCGCTTTTTTCAGTGGTTTAATTGCAGCAATACTACGGGCTTACCAACACTACTTGCTCTTATGGCTGGTGAGGCAGCATTCCAAATGGAACATATCTCAAATGATGAAATCATCGCTGAGGCGACGAACGTTTTGAAAACAGTGTTTGGTGCCGCAGTTGTCCCTCCCCCGGTCGAGGCAGTTGTTACCAGATGGGGCCAAGACAAGTTTTCTCGTGGCAGCTATTCAAACACTGGCCCTAATTTCCAACCTGACGACTACGAGGTCATGGCAAGACCTATCGGAAACCTCTTCTTTGCAGGTGAGCATACCTGTGGCACACATCCAGCCACAGTCCACGGAGCATATATCTCCGGTTTGAGAGCGGCATCTGAGGTTTTAGACACTTTGATTGGACCAATCAAGGTTTCTGAGCCACTGTTACTGCCCAAGGACTCTGCAGCATCGAAACGAAAGTCTGAAGCTCTGCAAAATCCTCTAGACCCAAGACAAACTCGACTTGTAGCATATGAGAATGAGATATGGACTGCAATTTATGAGATATTCGGCTATCCTCCGTGGAAACCTGAAAACAAGCAGCCTAATCCGTATAGGTTGTACAGCAAAGAGAAGTGGGAGGAGGCCAAGAAGAAGTGCGAGGAAGGTAGAAGACCTGGGAAAGGAAAGCCAATTCCTAACGAGGTCAAAAAGATGGTTACCAAGATGTGGAAGGAAGCCACTGAGGAAGAGAAGAAGCCATTCAACGCAGAAGCTGATAAGCTGAAAAAAGCATATGCTGCTGCTGTGGAAGAGTACAAAGTGGTGATCGCAAAGTGGGATAAGGATACATTGGAGTTCAGGGCACAGTACGAGCGTGATCATCCAAGCGTACCTGGCCCCAATGAAGTGAACACCCCCACGAGACAGAGAAGAGTGAAGAGGGTCAATGGATACGCTGAGGACTCGGACTCGGATATGGAACTCTGAGAAATGGGTCTCGATATGGCATTTCATTATATTGTAAACTCATCTGGAGCATAGGAGTCACTGGACTGGTGTATCACTCCCAGAATTGGCTTTTGTTTTGGTTTTCCTTTTTGGAGCATGAGCATTGGCATTGTTATCGGTGGGTTTTGGAAGACTTTGTTTGCATTTATTAGCTATGTATCTAAAATATTAGTATCAGAGCCTGATAATAATGATGGGTTGTGTTACATGAAAGGTAAATAATAACTTCGTTCACAAAAATAGCAAGGGTCCAGGCTAGGGGTATATCAAATAACGCTAGTCCCCCTTCGTCAAGCGACTGCCAAACCTACCAACGACCCCTCCATCACATCCCGCAATTTGAACCAGACCACGGCTCAAACAGCTCGATAAGAATGGCTGAAGTAGATCAATTCGACAGCGCGCTGTGAGCTCCCATTCCTTCACATATTTGAGTTTCGATGGCCTAATAAGAACAACCAGGGACCTTCTCCGGCGCCTAGACCCCAAACACACCTCCGAACACCTCAACTCCCTAATCTCCCTCGTCCCCTCCTTGACCGAAGACCTCCTCTCCTCCGTCGACCAACCGCTCACCATTGCTCGCTGCCGCACGACTGGCCGCGACTACCTACTCTGCGACTACAACCGCGACGGCGACAGCTACCGGTCTCCTTGGTCTGGCGAGTTCGAGACGCCGCTGGGCGGACAGGGCCTTGGCGGCGTTGATGATCAGGGTAATAATGAGGGCGCGGGAGAAGGTGCTGTGCCGAGCGAGAGGGTCAGGGATATGGAGGTGCGCGCGAATGAGGCGTTTGATGTTTACAGGGAGCTGTACTACGAGGGGGGTGTGAGCAGTGTTTATTTCTGGAATTTGGATGATGGGTTTGCGGGGGTGGTGTTGTTGAAGAAGGGTGAGTTCCTCTCGTCTTTTTCCAGGCAGGGAGGGTTTTGGATGAGTGAGATGCTGATGGGAGATAGTTGCAACGCCGTCTGGCAAGAGTGAGGGGACGTGGGACTCGATCCACGTGTTTGAGGCGGTTGATCGAGCTCGCACAGCACATTACAAGCTTACCAGCACGGTTATCCTGCACTTGTCGACGGGCAACGACAATTTGGGTGAGATGGACCTAAGTGGAAATATGACACGGCAGATCGAGAGTGATTTGCCAGTTGAGGACGACACTTCGCATATTGCCAACATTGGCAAGTTGGTTGAGGATATGGAGCTCAAGATGAGGAATTTGCTACAGGAGGTCTACTTTGGCAAGGCGAAGGATGTTGTTGGTGATTTGAGGAGTATTGCTTCATTGACGGAGGCCAATAGGGACAAGGCTACGCATCAAGAAATGATCAATTCGATGAAGAGGTAAAATACATTAGCGTGGGAGTTTGTTTTTATGGCATACAAATGGAGGAAGGTCCACAGATACACTTCATCAAGAATCCTTCATTCTTTCCCTGGTCTGTAATTCAGATTGCCGTTCGTGAAATATCAGCTCTTACCCCTTGGCAGTTCCCGTCCATATCACATCATTCGTTACTTCGTAGACCGTCTAGATACCTCAATATGGGGCCCCTCAATACAATCCTCCTACCTCCGGAAAACAACGTCCAGGGCCAAAACTTATGTGAGCGGACTGCCTTGGGAAAATGTCTCCCTTTCGCTACTTTTATATTTCTCCCATCCGATCCGATTTCTTCAACTGCGAGTAAAAACGGGTATAGCTAGTAGTAGAAGCAAGAAAAACAATCTGACTTGAGCCTCAAGGCCCACAAACCCGCATTGATAGATAGGAATTTCCATGTCATTCCCATTCTCTTTTGAATATTGATACCTCGAAAATGATGACGCCTATTAGCCAATTGACGCCGTTGCCGCAATGCAATACTTTAGGCCAACTAGCCAGAGGCTGCCTCATCTAAAAGGGGTATTCAATATCCACATTGCTATAATCTCCGCATGATTATTGATAATAACAAAAGGAAGAAGATTATTCTCCGATGTTCATTTTATGGCAAGAATAGGGCACAAGAAAGCTGTCAGAATATACGGTATCAATAATCAACCTGCTAGAAAATGACTCGGCCGAGGCGTTTGCGGCAAGGACAATGTCTCACGAGGTCACCACGGTATTTAACGCCGCCTTTAAACGACATGACATGGTCTTAACCCCGAAAAGATTCCCGAACGATTCGGAAGCGTTTGCGTTTCAATCGCCCAGATCAACACCGCGGGCCGATCCAAACCGTGCTCAGCTGAAACTTGCATAATCCGCCCGATTTCCGCTGCCCATCCCACTTTCTGGACAATGGTAGCCGGAGGAGCGGGAGGGGCCGCGGGAACCGTGGAACCGTGGAACGGAACGCATATGGAAGCTAGGTAGCGTATCCCAGATAATGCAGAACTGCGCATTTCATTTAATTATCATTCTGTTAGGTTTAATCCAAGCCATGGTATGGTTCCAGAGCGCTGGGACGAATCGACGGTCCCCTCTGCCTAAGCTTTCCTCACCCCAGCGATTCCTCGCATGTTTAAAAGTCTGACACTCCCCACTACTTGGCGTAGATCAATAGAAATCCCGCGTATATAACTGGCTTGACCCCCTGATATAGAGCTCTAGGAAAGCGGGACTAAACCAATCTTAAAGTGAGACTTTTCGCAATTGGAGCCCCTGTCTCTAGTTAAAACTAGGCTCGATAAGTGGCGAAATATGGGGTACATATAGTGGGGAGTGTCAGACTTCAAAAGAACGCGAGTAATCAGCTAGGGATTAAGGGTGGACCAACGGGTGGTTGTCAATCAGAGCATACCCCTGACTTTGGGACAAGGCAGAGCCGCAGAGGTCAGGGTATGCTCTGTCTGACATTTAGGACGCAGCTGGATGGATGGATGCGATGGGTGGGTGGCACATCTGGGGAGTGTTGAGAAGTTGTTACTGGTTAGTTTATACGAAGGTGCTGTACATACGCAGCAGCCAGTGAGAAGCATCTTGGGAGTAAGCCAAACTTAAACTTGACGCTGATTATTCTGATATACTTTCAGCGCTTTGATAGTATATGTGTGTACAATAGGAGTCCGCCGATTGGCAGTTGAAGAGATGTATTATTATTGTAATGTGATATGAGAACGAAAGTGCTATTGAAGAATCGTGATTGACATTTAAGTCCTATTGGTACATAGAGGAAAAGAAAAAATTGGGTAGACCTTGTATACACGTACAGCCCTTGACCTTCGCAACGCAATACAATACAAAAGAAAAGAATATGGAAAGAGGTATTTTTCGCAATTAGGCAATTGTAAAAAGACTGGTATCAATCTGATCGCGTCCGTTGCTCGTCATCGTTAATCGTTTGGTTGTTTCGGTCCCGGGGTGTTTGTCCATTCGTTTCAATTAGTTGTATGAAAGGTCGCTCAAAAGTACTGATGATCCCGTCCTACTCGGCCTCCACTGGCCACCATCCAATCCGGATATAGCTGTCTATCATCTCCTGTGCTGACTCCTTGGTGAGCGTAGGCCGTGTGTATGTGAAGCCAACCACTTTCTTCAGCCTGCTGCCATCCATACTCAGAGCCGTATCCCTTAACAGCTCCGCTTCCATGAAGGGCGTCAATGGACCTGGTCTCGTGATGCCGGCGTCTTCTAGTAAATCGGCCCAGGGTCCAAGGACGTCATCATTGATATCGTCCACCACGCTGGCCAAATTCAACCTTGCAAATGTACTTACCAGCTGCCCTTGAAATCCGGTCTTGATCCCGAATATTTGCGAAACCATATCCGCTATAGTGCCTTGAGTTGTTTGCCCTTCGTCCACAATATTGAAGATGGGGACTTTGCCCATGGAAGCAGGATCCCAATTAGGCTTGCCTTTGACTGAATACCAGTCTGCAATATCAAAAAGCGCGCGGGAAACATCTAATACATGAACTGTGTTCACACTGAGGTCCTTGGTCCAGAGCCACTTCATATCCTCTCCTAAGCTTTTGTAAACGCGAGCCATACAGAAAGCCGTACTGACGGTTTGGGTTTCGTATTCGCCGTATACGTTGGCGAGTCGGAGGATTATGAGGTTGAGTCTGTAGATGAGGGAATCAGTTTCTGCCATTCCCTGCAAGCAAGGGCTTACTCACCCCTCGATTTTTGCCAGTGCTTCCTCTGCCTGGAGCTTGAATACTGCAATCTTGCTCCACGGTTTTACCTTGTCGGTTTCCTTGCTTGGCTGCGAATCTGGTTTGTAGATCATGCCCGTACTCAGCTCCACGAAAGCCTTGACATGCCGCCTGGCAGATTCCTGTCCCAGTGCTACACTCAGTGCAAGCGAGCGCACCTTGTAGACCTCATCCTCCTGCGAATGTCTTGTTTCTCCTCCACAATTGAAGACATAGTCCCATTGCTTGCCGTTCGCGCGGTCGAAGATGCGGGGCAAAGATTCTGTTGGTGAGCCATAGTTAGCTTCTAGACGGGTGCGAAGGTATACTGGCCCAAGCTCCACGAGTGTGATGCAAGCAAGCCGAGGGACCAAGCAGTGAAGTGCACATACGTTCTTTACTCGCATCTGCTTGTATGAACTTCTCCTTGGAGCATGCTTCTGAGAACTCTGGGGCTAGCCATGCCAGCTCTGGTAACATCTGCATGCGCTGTAAGTCGGGAGAAAAGCAAACATGTTGGTCCTCTGCATGGCCTTACCTTGTCCACAATCCGCAGCTCTGATGCCAAATCATTCTTCTGGATATGCAGTGCCAGAAAACGCCCAATGTAACCTAGTCCACCAATTATGAGCACAGAAGGCTTCTCCGCCATTATGCTGTCGTGTGAGGAGTGTTGTAAGCAGGGAGGAAGGGTATATATCGGATTGGTGAAGCTCGTCGCAGGAGACCGACTGTTGGCAGGCGGTGTTTCAGTGGTGGGAGGATATTGTGATAAGGATAGTGTAAGAGTAAGACTCCGAATATGAGCGTCTCAGTAAACAATTGTGCTGTATTGTATTTGCAGACGATACGCTGTGAGGGACCGCAGAGTTGGGGGGTAGGTAGTTATCGAGCAATCGAGTACTTGTAGTGGTCGTAGTCGTAGTCGTAAGGCACAAGGTAGGTAGTTAGTGACTTATAAGTTCTCAGACCTTTTCCTCTGCAATTTGCAAGGAGGGGCGTCCGACTGACTCCAGTCCACCAGTTCGGGCTCATTTGAATAGGGGTCACCCATGCGCAGAACGCCTCCAGTGCGAGTGCGAGCCGTCCCTGCTGTAGCCACCATAGCCGACCTACCTCCACCTTCAACTCCTCCCTTTGTATGTTTGTCTTACAGTACTCCTCCAACTCAATGCCAATTTATTCCAAATCAATGCATCTCTAGAAGCTGCAGCTTCTGCAGCTTCTACTGCTCCCTGCCGCATGTGTCTCGATGAGATCAGAGGATCGCATTGTGGTGCAGTGTCTTGTTAGCAAAGCCAGGACCGTACTCGTACTTGGAACGCATGGTGACCGAATAGGGGGGGAAGCAAAGCATCAAGGGTAAGGTAGGGTAGGGTAGGTAATGAAAGCAACCAGGTGCATCTGCATCTCGCAGCATTCAGACTCGTGGATGCAGATGCCCGACGGTAAAGAGCCTGGAGGGAGGCCTTTGGGTTACTACGATGGGGATGGATGGTTGGATGGAGGCACGCAGTGCAACCAAGTCGTGTAAGGAATCGGGCAGGTTGAGGCGCTGAAGAGACAGACCATAGGCCCTTTCACATCACAGGGGCTTACTCCGTACGATCACTTTCCAGGGCAGCAACGATTGCCGATATAGAAGCTTTTCGAGTCCTTCTATCCTTCTAGAAGCCTTCTCAATAGGTACAGTACCACCTCACTCTCCCTCTTTGCTGCAGGTGCAACCAGAGTGGGAAGTCCAGGGCAATTGCAGGTAACTTGCATCGGCTCTTCCTTCGGTACAGCAGCAAAAGCGACATGCAAAGGCCTTCGCATTTAATCACCGCAACGCAATAGAGGGGCCCCAGCCTAACAGCTAGTAGGGGGGTGAAGACATCGGACATCCATCTCCTCTCCCTGCTCTTTCTTGTCAATCAATAAGAAAACTTCTCTCAGTCGTGGACACGGCCTCTACGTGGATGAAAGAACGAATAATGTGCCAGAGTTTTAGTACATTATTCGGCCACTTATTTCATCCACGGAGAGCACCCATCAGCGGCGCAAAAACGACAACGACAGCGACCCCTCGTTGCCAAGTGATATTTGGATTCCTTCCCCTCCAATGACCGGGATGTTGACGAAGCCCAGTCCCCAAGAACTTCATTCTACGATACCTATTACGGAGTATGATAGCATACAGGTTCAGGCACAAACAAGACTACTGCAACCTCGGGGCTTCGAACATGCAGGAACAGAGTGGTTGGTAGCAATGACTATTTACGGAGTACTTCGTATCTACGAGTAAGGACACGAGCACGAGCGTCCTCTTGAACATTTGATGAAGCCGTGCATGCATGCAGCACAGCCGCTGCGTGCATACATATATGCAAGTCATAATCGTCCGTGTTTCCGTGTTTAAGTACCCTTCCTGCTCGGACGTTTGCCATTTTCCTAGAAGCTTCTGAAACAATTCTGCTGCAGCGTCACAAAGCTTCTGTCTGATCGACCTGTTTGTGCCACGCCCGCGCGTTGTGAGCCTATATGTGTATGAGATTGTGGTCTTGTGCAAAGTTTAGACCTTTGCTCTTGAAAATAAGCATTTTCCGGATACGAGATTGATAATTGAGTTCAAGATCATTTTATGGTTTAGAACTACTGCAAGTAATGCCTTTTTATGCACTCCTTGTTTCAAGCTTTTCAGCTGCGTACATACAGTACCATCGGCTATATCATCCGTAGTGCGGAGAAAGCTTGGGCTTGCACCCATCCAGATCGACTTGGCCTCATGAGATGTGTTCCGAGCTAGGCTCAAGATATCTGCAAGAGCATGAAGGAGGCGTGTCAAACTCAATATACGGATAGAATCTCAATCAAAATCGTCGGGTTTATCAATCGCTCCAAGTAGAGCTAGCAGTCACCACTGGAGGCCGGGTCTGCAGCCTCTACATATGGAACAACCCTCGAGCGATCGAAGGATAGGTTGTGGCTATGCTATATCTGATATAAGGTTTGGTATAGTTGTTAAAGGAGGGCCATGGTGGTGGGTAGAATGTGTGCTTCCTGTTGCCTTCAACACGTAGTCCCAAGCTGGGGACGCCGGACTGACGCTTACATGGTCTCAAATAATACTCTCACATTCAGATTAAAGGTAATCTAGTATCCAAGTCACACACCCTAGTGGTACAGAATCAGATTATCATTCTGTCAAGAACCACACTTTTCAAGCAGGCTATCATTCTATGTACCCTTCTAACCCCATCTTCTTGCTAGTACAGCACCTTATTACAGTGTTGAAGGCATCTCGGGTACCCCAAATGAGTCTGAAAGTCCTAAAGCCTTCGGAATCATACTTTCCATGCTCTACTGAATCTAAAGACTCTGGCTTCTCTCAAGGCCAATATACAGGTTTGGTCTCGAGGTAAATTCTCTGACCATTTCCATCCTCAAGATACGCCCTCTTCTCCCCAGAACAAAACATGGTTTCAGTCCGCGCTGTGTCAAACTTTTACCGCCGAGTATCATATTCGTCTTTAAGAGATCATTATCATCGCATACATGGAAAGTTCCACTCCCGAGCCGCCGGTCCCCCGTTCTTATTCTTTAGCACAAACGCAGTATAGACAAAGGCAAGAGTCTGTATAAGTCTCTTCAAATACTCAGATGCTTTGTGGCCAATGGCGGTTTTTTCGCTTGGTTGTCTTTCCGCCCTAGGGATGCACTCATCGAGTGCAGTGGATCCGATGAGGCATATTTTCCCTTGTAGTTCAGTAGCATATTGCAGCTTCTTTGAATCGCGAATGGTCCGAAACTCGTCATTGCCCATGCAAGACCGGGGTTCTTGTGCGAGACGCCTAGTTGGTTGTTAATTGTCGAACTTGAAGCCATGGCTTTTAATATAGACCAAGGGTTTTTAAAACAGAGCGGCTCGGAATGTGTGGCTTACGCGTTCGCAACGTCAAGAATGTGCTGGTACCGGCGATGTTCCTGAAGACGGGTGGAGAAGTACATAAGCACGCCTTATAAAAAGCTACGCCTTCAAAGGCCCTCTCTTCCACGGCTTCTACTTCACGCCTCCCACCCACAACTAGGTCTAATAAACATTTCTTACAACCAGCTCCTTTGTTCTCCCTGGAACAAACTGCTAAACTATTCTCATTAGCCGGGAAGCTTGAAGAAGCCAGGGTCGAAGGTGAACTACGGCGCGTGGCTGACGAGAAGCTATTTTCCTCGACTACCAAGCTCGTCGTCGCGACCACGTGGTAGATTTAGCTAAGGTTGACAAAGACACCAAAAGTAAGCTCCCTGCTGAAGTTACCTCCGTCTCGAACCACTATCCGCACATCTCGCGCGCCTTCCTGCAAGCAATCTTCAACAATACCTTCAATCCTGCCAACCTATATGAGCTTCGCTTTACTCCCCAACTCGATGAGAGTGGCTCGGGACAGCATAAGGACTTCGGTTCAACCTCATTAATCTGGTCATCATGCTTCCTCACCTACACTTCAATCATTCAGACATTCTTTAGGTCCGCTCTCTCCGTGGATGTAAAAAGTGGCCGAATAATGCGCTAGAGTTTTGGTACATCATTCAGCCACTGGTTTCACCCACGTAGAGCCGCTTATCCCCTTCTCCACCGAGCGCTTATTGAGTATCACGCCCAAGTGATGGAACTCATCAGGTCTTCCAGTGGCGTACTGTTCTGGCTTTAGCGCTCCACTGGCATAAACACCTCCTTCGAAAGAACCCTTACGATGACATTTCTTGGGTGTTTCCCGAATTCGAGATCCAGCGCCACTGCTATGCTAAATCGTCGTGGCATTGACCTCACAGCCCTATCATTTCCTTTGCCGAATATTAATACTATCTATTACATGCAAGCATCTTGATTTCGCTTAGTTGTTCTCACTATTTGGTTTCCATCATTGAGGAGTGAGTCTAGATGATCTTCCATCTTTTGGTTGTCTCAAACGTTCAGCGCCCGAAGAAGGGAGCCACTTCATTCTCGCCTACATATACTTGCTCGGTGTTATGCAAGTTCCTTCTGATCAAAGGCATCTCAAATATCCCCAAAAATATCCATTCTTGAGCAAATTTTACACAAAAGGTCTTTGTAGGATATGAATGCAGGGGTATTGTGACGTTTGTTCCTGGATCCTGTGTAGTCTGCTAGCTGTGTGTATAGTACTCATCGATGTTTCTGCAACAAGAGAACGCTTTTGCGGGCGTTGAACACTTTTCTTTCTGGCTCTTGACAATATGGTACGTACGCTCTTTGTCCTGTCATTTCATGATCCACAAGAGTATTACTTGCTGTCTCTCAATCATACACCACTGGGTGACTAGTAAACATTCTCTCTGCACTCGACCTCAAAGATCATGATTCACAAGCGGATCCACGGCATGCGCAGTCATTTCGAAAATTGTGATTGATTGATTGGTTCTTTACTAACGCTACGCTACATAACTCCCCAGTTTCCTTCTATCAGGATACCTATTCGACTCACCCCTTTCTCTGCATACAACACTTGTTATATACATCCCTATATTCATATCCTACCGACCTCCAATGTGATATCTAACACCTTTCAGCGGCCGACCCCTCGCCCGCTGCGGCGGACTCTTATCCTCCTCTGAAGAATCCTCTTCCACGACCCGCTGTAAGAAGGTCGGGGGTTGACGCGGGTCGGGAGAGGTTTGGATTCGAGGGTGTTGGGAGTATAATTGCGGCGCAAGAGGTTGTTGTGTATACACTACTTGCTGTTGCTGTGGTGCGTATTGATACTGGATGCTAGCTTGTTGAGCTTGCGCCTGTGCGAAGCCAAAAGGTCCACTTTGTTGTGGCTGGGTTTGCTGGAAGGGCAGGTATCCATATGGTATACTGGGCTGTTGAGCTTGCGCCTGTACGTATGCAAAAGGCTGGCTTGCTTGTGGATGGCCTTGCTGAAAGGATGGTTGCCCATACTGGCTATTAGGATGTTGTCCGAAGGTTGTATATCCAGGGGGAATAAAAGGCTGTTGCTGGAATGGAACACCACCACGGAACTGGAACTGGGCGGAGCTTGATGCTTGATCCATTCTCTGGAGCTGGCTATTAGGGTCCAGCGTTGCGTAGCCTGGTGGGGCATAACTTAGTTGCCTGTACGAAGGGGATGAAGTGGTGCTTGAGGCATATCCAGACAGAGGAGAACCAGCGCCGGTGTTTGAAATGACAGAGGCATATGGGGGTGGTAGCGAGGCTGCCATGATGGCTGGTGGTGCTGTTGCTGACGAGTGGACAGAAGCACCAGAAATAGAGGGGGGTGACGAGGCATGGGATTGGGGTGTGTAATCGGATATAAAGGAGGCGTTGTAGGTCATACCGCGAACAAACTCTGCAAGAGGAACTCCCGTGCCGGGCCTGACTGAGGGAGGGTACATCTCCGAAAGTGTTGGTGAGATAGACATGTTTGGTATTGGTAAGGATGTGGGATGTGAGGGAAAAGAGGGAAAGTTGTTCATTTGTGGAGATGAGTGGGAATTATATAGACTTTCTTGTGGTGCTCTCTCTTTTCGGGTGGCCATTCGAAGCCCCCTAACATTCGGTAATAACAGGATTTTCTGATTCCAAAATGTACAGGAAATTGTGAATCGCCATAGACACCTACACGTTCAAGTTTCGCCTCCTCAGAATGCAACGGTACAAGTGCGCGCTCTTTTTCAGTCACCAGGCTGCCACTTGTGAAGAAGAATACTTTGAATGAGACGCTGGAGCACTAAAGTCATGCCTCGAGCAAACAAGCAACTAACTTGCATTGTGTGACTAGACACTTATAGATTCAGCAAGCCATATCGCTGAGAATTGATGTCGTGACCATCTAAACTATATCCAACGATACGAGTGCAGTAGCAAGAAATGACCTAAAGATTTTCTTGAAATGTGAAGAGTCGATAATTGTACGTATTGATTATTGTAGGTTTCGGTCACCCTCAGTTGATCAGCCGCATGCATATATTGCGGGGTGTAGCAGCAGCAGCATAGGAAAATGTCAAAGCGAAAGCCAATCAATAGCAAGGAGCATTGACCTCTCCGCGGAGGTTTGGCACATTATTCAGCCACTTTTTTCATCCACGGAGAGACCGACCTACTCTTTTAACGTCGCTTGTCTCGGTAGCAGTGCTGGCTCAACAGAAAAGCCTCAAATGAGGATAGAAGTTCCGACAAATCAGAAATAAACTCCAAGACTTCTGGAGGAAATGTATCAAGCAGAAGAAGCATGAGCAAGGGCCATAATAATAGGACCAATTGGAATCGGATGGGGTAGTGGATGGTTGGCTCTTGCGAGAAGACTACAGATATACAAGAAATAAAGATTGTGAGGCAGCGCATGAGAATCTCACAGTATGTACATCTGCGAGTGTAGGTTGAAAAAAAGAAAAAAAGCCAAAATCAATTCCTTCCTCATGGGGAAAGAAAATGAGCCCGAGCCTGATTCGAAACCTTCTATATTTACCCCACATTCCTTAGCCTGCTGGAGTTCCCGGTGTCCAGGCCCCTGGTACCGGCGATCGCAAGCCATGTGTTTGACAGGCCGATATCGTCAAGGAAACCTGGCTATTGTTCTTTTATCTTCCACGTTTCAAGAATGGACCACAAGTGAGACAGAATGTAAAACTTTCTCAGTGAAAACTAACGTACAACCTGCCATTTAGCCTGTCGATGCTTTGCAGCAGGTTGGGATGCAGTGCAGCTGTTGGAAATTCTGATGCTGGCAAGGAGCCAGTGTATCGGGAACGGAACCAGCTAAACCCGAAGTTCATAGGTGGGGTTGTGGTGGAATGTTGGGTAAAGAGATGCTCGGTCAATACGTTTGATAGCCGACTTGTGGACTATTGACGAACTAGATGGATGCAGGAGGTTCTCCGGGCCTCAGTTAAACTCAACATTCGTAGTTGGACCAGAGTAGGTAGAAGACGGACGGGCTTGCGCAATTTCAGGCCCGAACGAAGCGCCATACAACAATAATCAAGACAAAAGGCCAGCCGACTTGAATCATGCACATTGGTGCAAACGTAATAAAGTCAGGAGGCCCAATTCCAACTCTTCTAATCCGAGTTATCGCCTACTCCATGAGTATACAATCCGGGCCGATGATGCAGCCTTGCTATGGGGGGTCGCAGCCAAAAGACGTCTGATAGGAGGTCCTCTAGCTTGGCATCCCGTCCATGCATTGTTTGTTCGTCATAGTGGATGGTGAGAAAGGTTCTATCTTCACGGGTATAAAGAAAGGCGCATCTGCCCCAATAGCATCGAATCATCTCATGCTAGATATGCGAGTGCAAGCAATATCGAAGCGGCTATTACTCTAGTCGCATCCGTCTCACCCCTCTTGACCCCACAATCCCTTGCTTTCATGGCAACAGCAGTCCTGGAACCTGAAGGCCGGCCCTGCCAATAGTAATCCCTTTCTCTGGGACAGAATCAGGTCATTCGCGGGGCAGAGATAGGGCAGCAAATGTCCTAGGATGCAGGATGTTGGAGGGTGAGATGCAATTGATGCATGGACGTTGACGTCTGGAGGTATTTGCAGTAGTGTATGCAATGCGTATAAACGCCGTACCTTCGAGTTTTGGTGTGAAGTCTTTCTTTCGCTTCTCTTCTCTCGCATTTCTAGAAAGTCGACAGAAGCTCTACTCCGTGACCCAACGGGGACGGGTGAAACAGATCTGCAAGCTGTGCTTCTCCGGGTGTGGCCCTACTGTGTATGTAGGTCGAGGTCTAGGTACCCAGGTATGTACCTAGCATCGGTTCGACCTGACAATCTGATCATGTACTGTAGGCGTGAGAGTAGGAGTAGGTGTAGGCTTGCGGAACCCAGTGTTAGTAGACTCGTGGTAGGGTAGGCGTAGTGTAGGCAGTTTCGGCCCCCATGCTGTCCATGTTGGTTGTTGGCCCCATTCTGCAGGAGGAAAGTCACTTTCCCTCCGCGGTAAGCAGCGGGAAGGGAAGCCGCACCCTCTCTCTCCTGCCACCTTCTTCACTTCACCCACGACTTTTGCTTCGCACTGTGCAGCACAGTACTTCGATTTTCCTCCTTCGAATCCTACTACCGATCTACTCCAATTAACTCAGGACGCTCAAAGCCGAGTGAATTGGAATCGCCACAAGACAGCTTATTAAGTACATAGATAGCCACGAGCTTCCCCCGCCTACGCCACACCCCTACTTCTCGACGAGACACCCTCAGATCGCTGGAGGAACACAATATCCAAGATCCAATCTGCTTCACTTTTCGCCGAATCCATATTACTATCAACGCTTTGAAATCCACATCAGCGACTGCGAATGACCAAGATTCGAGCTCAACCCCGTCCAGATTGCGTCGTACGCCATTGCGGCGCATACAAAGCGGCATAGAACGTTGAGCGCACGAGAGCGCCAACACTCGACGCCATGTCAGGCATTTTTGGCATCAAGAAATGGGGAGGGGCAGCGTCTGTCAGTATAGTCCCGTATTACATGTTCAGATGTATTGGTTCTTGACTTAAAAGTTGTTCTGAAGATATGGTACAAGCAATTGCTCCACTAACGCGATACTATCTAATAGGGAGCCATGAGCCCAGGCGTTACCTCCCCTTCGAAAGGCAAGAAAGATGTCGAGCCTGAACCGGAAACCACTCCTCTGGTGAAGATGTTACAACATGCGGGACCCATACGGAATGATGGAAGTGATAAATTCTACGGAATGGAGAATGTACGTTGAACCCTAGAGTCTCTAATTGACCCTTGCTGACATGCCATATAGTTTGGGAACACATGGTTCGATGAGATCGCATGCTTCTAGGTTCACTATGCTAAGTCGTACAGTTACTGCAACTCGATAGTCCAAGCCTTATACTACTCTGTTCCATTCCGAGAACATGTCGTCAAATACCCCCACACTCACCCTATGATACGCCCAACGGACATCCACCTATCTTCACTCCTATAAGAGCACCGATTCAGAATGGAGCGGCAGTATCACCAACAGGGAAACCTAAGGGTATATCCGCGGCCGAGGCCATGAAAAGACGAGCAGCCGTAAATTCAGGTCAGCCAGTACCCGCGCAGGCCGGACAGAAGCCGGAGGACAAACCAGACTCGCCTGAATACAAGAAGAAGCATGCTATGCTTGCAGGACCAATATTGGAACTGACATATGAGAATTCGAGCTCGTATGGCATGGAGGAATCTACTTTTACAGCTTTGAAGGATATATTCATGGCTCTTATTGCGAATGATTCACGAACAGGCGTCTTGAGTCCTCAGAGATTTCTAGAGATTTTCAAGCGCGATAATGAGATGTTCCGAACTTCGATGCACCAAGATGCTCACGAGTTCTATGGATTGGTTCTTAATGCCGTTATATCGAACGTCGAAGAAAACTCCCAGAGGCTGAAGGAGCTGGAGCCTCCTCGGGACGACCACACTTTAGCACTATCTATGAAGACTGCAGTAACATCAGCCGCTACTGCAATGGGGTTGGCTTCCGGGACACGCTCTCCAGGAACAGGATGGGTTCATGATATATTTGAAGGAGTATTGACCTCGGAAACCAAGTGTCTAACCTGTGAAACGGCGTCACAACGAGATGAGACCTTTTTGGATCTGTCAATTGACTTGGAAGAGCACTCATCAGTCACTTCGTGCTTACGGAAATTTTCGGCCGAGGAAATGCTTTGTGAGAGGAACAAGTTCCACTGCGATAACTGTGGAGGTCTTCAGGAAGCAGAGAAGCGTATGAAGATCAAACGGTTACCAAAGATTCTGGCTCTCCATCTGAAGAGATTCAAATACACCGAGGACATGACCCGACTACAGAAGTTGTTTCACCGAGTTGTTTATCCGTACCACCTCCGCATGTTTAATACAACAGACGATGCCGAGGATCCAGATCGCCTTTACGAGCTATATGCTGTGGTTATTCATATTGGTGGGAATGCTTATCACGGCCACTATGTCTCGGTAATCAAAACACAAGACAGAGGCTGGTTACTATTCGACGACGAGATGGTCGAGCCAGTCGATAAGTCCTATGTGCGGAATTTCTTTGGGGATAAACCCGGACAGGCTTGTGCCTACGTACTTTTCTATCAAGAAACAACAGTGGAAGCTATGCGACAGGAGATGGAAGCCGAGGGCCCCACTGAGGTTGTCACCGCAAGTAAACAACAAGAGGCTGCTAATGGCCACCAACAACCGAATGGTACTTATCCTGCTTCCGTCTCCAAACCGGTCTCTGCTTCACTCCCAGCGGAGACCAGAGATTTTGTATCGCTCAATCATGCAGCATCCTCGCCGTTACCTATGTCAAACCACACAATTACTGGAATAATTCCCTCGGCAGCTTCGCCTCAAGTGCCTGTTCTTGATGCAGCAAAGGTCAAGACCAAAGAGGCAAAAGAGCGTGAGAAGAAGGAGCTAAAGGAAGCGGAGAAGGCGAGGAAAGTCGCAGAGAAAGAAAAGCAAAAGGCAGAAGAACAAAAGAGAAAAGAGGCCATACAAACAAGAAAAGATATGCTCAAGAACCAAGATGTAGAAGTCAAGAAGGCACTGGCGGCGAGTAAGCACTCGGCAGCAGAAGAAGAAGAGCGGAGAAAGCGCGAAGTGGGTTCCCCCGCATCTACTAGCGAAACAGGAAAGGAGAATGGCCACGCCGAAAAAGGCTTTGCACGAAGCCTGGGTCGGGCTCACAAGGGAAGCAAGAGCATGAGTCGAAAGAGCTTTGGCTTCTTAGGAAGCAAGTATGGAGAAGCGAAGACACATGCGGATGATTCCAATACGGCAGTCGAAGGGGATTCAGGACCACAGACTCCAGAGAAGCATTCGAAATCCACAAAGGAGAGATTCAGCTTCAGTGGCATAGGAAGGAAGAAGAGTAATCTCATCTGAAGGGCGAGGCCCAGTGGGATCTGTATTATGATTTTGACATTTCAGGGTGTGCTCAGAGGATCTAAAAGTCTCAAAAACATATCTTCCTGAGAGACGAGGTAAATAAGATGGACGATCGGTGTGCTTTGGCAAGGATACAATCAAGTGCCTGCGGAAGATACCACTATTCTGTCATGGGAGTTGTTTTGGATGCGGGGGTGAGGCTATTTGATACCAAAATGGATTTGTATAGCATACAGAACACTTGCATGGCTACAGTGGACTGCATTATGGCGCGGCGCGAGGATATATTGGGATTTGGTGGCATTTTTTCACTTCAACTGTGTATTGGGTATTTTGCCTTGTGGTTTTTTTTGGTACAATGCCAGGCTTTTAGATTCCCATAGGTAGCCATCAATAACCGATATTTCCTGAACGCCAGGCCAGATGCACTTCACGCCTCCTATATATCTAGCAGTGTGCTTGGTGTCTGCCATGACTGCATGCCTGCCGTATCATACATGCCTTCATTTAAACCCTGTTCCTTCATCCTCTCCCCTCATCCTAAAGCCAGCTCATATAGTATAATCGTTACGTTGATCCCTATCAACGGTACTGCAAGAAATCAGCATCTCTTTCAAACCAGCTTGCCCCAGCAGCGTGTACCCTCCCACTCGCAGCCTCGAAACGGAAAGAGAAATAGGAAACCTACTCCTCATCAAAGTCCTAACACTCGTCATTAACCCAATCAACCTATTCTTAACACTCTCGCTCCCGCCACCACCACTACCACCACCAAACGCCGGCTCAGCAACTGTATTCGACCATCCCACTATTCAGTTTATCAGTACAGCACATCACCCAAGAAAGAATCGTTTCGGAAGAGAAGAGTGCGTACCGCGCGCGAGAAACCGATCTTCAGACAACACGGCTATGGCGTTTATGAGGAGGACGGAGACTAGAGGAGTAGTGTTAGTTATAGGTACGGGGGAAAGGACGGAGGGGAAGAGGGGGCATGTACTGTAGATTAGATTTCCAAATGCGAAGAACATCATCTTGGCGGCTTGGATCTGCGGGGTCTTGAGTGGAAGTACGAGGCGCAACTAATGGGGGAGGACGTTGTTCAAAGATGCCAGATTCGGGATGTCTGTGCACGGTCCAGGCGAGGCTATTTCGTTCAACGCGGCTTTGCTTTTGGAGGTTTGTATCTTTTGTACTCTACTTTGTATATTGGGCGGACTTATGGCTTCTTTTAAATTCTTGTGAATTCCGTGTAGGGTTGTGATCATGTGAATGTAAGGGATATTGTACTATAAGGAAAGAACATATGTGACGGTCAAAAGGTGAAGCTTGCGTCGAGGCTACCACTCAGGAGCAACGTGTCTCCAGCCTCACTCAAAATGAAGGCTATCGGTACATATTCCCCCTTTCCTTGACTTAACTTCTCGAGCTTATACTGATATACCCGTCAGATGCTGTTCTCATTTTAGTCCTCCCAACCCTCATCCTGCTCCACCTCGCTATAGCCCCTTACACCAAAGTCGAAGAATCATTCAATCTCCAGGCGACACATGATATCTCCACCTACGGCTTCCGCGTCACTCCCGACACATACGACCATATTTCTTTTCCTGGCGCTGTGCCTAGGACGTTCTTCGGAGCGCTGGTCCTGTCTGCGCTCTCTAGCCCTGTTTTCAGTGTCATTGGAAGGCAACATGCGCAGCTCGTTGCGAGAGCTGTACTTGGACTTTTCAATACGTACTCTTTGTTGAGGTTTAAGAATGGACTGGATGGAGAGTTCGGGAGGGGTGTGGGGAGGTGGTTTATATGGTTGATGGCAGGACAGTTTCACGTCTTGTTCTATGCGAGTAGGACGCTGCCGAACATGTATGCGTTTGGACTTAGTGAGTTATCCTCTTTATGAAATGAGATATGTTATACTAAGACGGCTTAGCTACATTGGCATTCAATGCTCTTCTACCTCTTATTGGATCTAGAAAGATCCATGGGGAGTCAACTGGGGTGAAAAAGGCTATATTCCTGTTCGTCTTTGCCGGCGTAGTTTTCCGGTCTGAGATTGCTCTGTTACTTGCAACCCAGCTATTGGTCTTGCTCGTTCAGAAAAAGATCTCGCTGAAGACTGTGATACCAGCGGGAGTTATAAGTGCATTGGTTGCTCTAGCCATCTCGGTACCTATTGACTCCTATTTCTGGCAAAAGCCTCTTTGGCCCGAGCTATGGGGCTTCTACTACAACGCTATCCAGGGCAAGTCAGCGGATTGGGGAACTTCACCATTCAGCTACTACTTCACGTCTCTCCTACCCAAGCTACTTTTAAACCCGCTTATATTGGTCCTCCTCCCTCTCGCGTATTTCATCCCAGCAACGCAACATCCAACAATGAACCTAGCCCTCCCCTCATTGCTATACATCGCCATCTACAGCCTACAACCGCACAAAGAAGCCCGCTTCATAATCTACGTCGTCCCAGCCTCACAGCCGCCGCCGCACTCCCAGCATCCTACATCTGGACGCGACGCTCAAAAAGCTGGCTCTACATCCTAGGCTCTGCCGTGCTAGCAGCATCCATAGCAGGAAGTTTCGTAGCATCAACATGCATGCTCCTAATATCCTCACTCAACTACCCCGGCGGCGACGCGCTTACCTCTGTGCACTCGATCCTGCACCGAACCCCCAACAACCCATCCAACATCACTATCCACATGGACGTCCTCTCCTGCATGACAGGCGTAACCCGGTTTCAGCAATTGCCCTCTCCCTATACCCTAAAGGGAAAGCCCACACTTATCAACTACGACAAAACGGAAAATTCGGCCACGCTTCTGGATCCTGGGTTCTGGGCGCAGGTCGATTATGCGTTGATGGAGGAACCTGGGAAGGCTATTGGGAAGTGGGAGGTGCTGGATACGGTGTATGCGTATACTGGGATCGAGATTTTGAGGCCTGGGGATGGAGTTCGTTTTCTGAGAATATGGAGAGGGTTTATGCTGCTAATAATATTACGGTTGAGCATAATGGGAAGTCGGAGGCGCCGGGGAGTGAAGAGGTTAAAGATGCTGTTGACGGCGAGGAGGTGAAGAATGCGGTCAGAGGTGGAGAAGAGGAACGGAGGAGTATGGAGGATTTGAGGGCGAGGTTATTGTTTGAGGAGATGAGTAAGTTTGGGACGTTTAATTTGCTGAGGGATGGTGTTAGGACTGTTACTGGGGGGTGGTGGGTTGGGCCGCGGATGGAACCTAGGATTCGGGTTTTGAAGAGGGTGGAAGACGATATACCTTGAGTATTTAAACAGCATTTGTATCAAGTTTTCCTGTTTGAAAAAATGTGACAAGTGAGACTGATCATATGAAGGTGCCAGGACTCGCCCACTAAGCAAAGACGTCAGTGAAGTCTTTCGCCTGAACATAAGACCACAATCAAAGGGGTCCCTTCTACTAAAGAGCTTCTAACTATGCCGCTATGCGTGCTATGCGCACTGTTGCTCAAGTTTCAGACTTGACAGCGCTATAGATACCAAACTAACTTTACATCCTCTCCACGCCTCGAGATGACTCAAACCAAATGCGTAGCGTGCCTAGAATTGGATGTCTTTACTGACAAGCCATTCCAGCGAATGGGTGTGCGGCAATCATCTAACACAAGTTTTCAGGGCAACATTATGAACTTTTTCCACGCCAAAAGAAAAAGCGTATTCTTGACCTGATAGCAAACGTTGAAATAACAGGGGCCATAAACCACTAGGTGAACTAGACTACCCTTACTAGCAAAATCCCAAGGGCAAGAAAGCCTTCACAGGTTTAGACAGCTTGCAGTGAGGCTTCCGAAGTTCTGAAAACAACGTGAAGACCAGTGCTGAGTAAAGTATATCCGAAGAAGCAGCCCCTTTTCTTCAGCGAGTATAACATGAAGGCTATGAAAATTGAAATCACGGATGTGAGTATTTATCCAAAGTTGGCGCAAATCCTCGAGGTGGCAATGGTAAATAAATCGGGAATCTGTAGAAGTGCTCTATAGAGGTGTGTAAAAAGCACTTTCTTTCGCTTTTGTAATATAAAGTATTCTTGCTTCGTCAAAAAAGGCATTCCAGCTGGTTTCCCCGTCTAATAGAGCCCTCTTCGAAGCAAGTTGAGGTTCCTGAGTACGCTAATGCATGTTCGTTTTGAACGTTGGTTTGGATGTGCACCTGAACCTTACGGAAACCGATAGCTCGTATCCACTGACAATACAATCTGCCATGTACATACGTATAATGAGGTATACGGTCAAACCTTCATCATTGCTTTAATGAATGCTCGATCAGAGCTTTGTATCCCTTGACAGCAGTCTCTAGGTCTTTGACCTCGAGATGCTCGTGATCACTGTGAGCCATCATGATAGTCCCCGGGCCATAGAGATATCTCTTATGGTCTCCTTCAAGGTTAGGGATATCCGTGCCATAGTTTACCACAATGGTATCAAAGCCTTGAGGGTGTTAGTAGAGTACAATTGTGGCGGAGAAAATAATCTTACCTGGTACATCACTGTCGATGTAAACGGGCCCATACCCTCCACTAAAAGACACATCCAACTCCTCATCCGCCTTCAGAAGAGTATCTAGTACTATCTTCTCAATAACAGCTGGCGTCCCATCTGCAAGTCTGACGGACAATTTCGCACTCGCATTCTCAGCAATGACATTGGCTGCGACACCACCTTCAATTTTCCCGATGTTTAGTGTCGTATTGCCATACTTTTCACTGTACGGCATTTCAGCATTCAGCAGAAGATTCAAAGCAGGAACCAGCATAGCAGTTGCGCTCTTCCCCAGCTCAGGGTATCCAGAATGGCCAGCTTTGCCCTTTGCCGCAATCTCCAAGCCCATAGTACCCTTATGCCCACTGGCTAGCTTCAATTCCGTCGGCTCACCAAATATAACAGTCTCCCAACTCAAACCCAACTCATTTGCCTTCTTCATCCCATCTCCCCCAACTTCTTCTCCCACTACATAGAGTAGAGCCACATCCCCTTCGTCAAGCGTCCCCGCGGCCAAAAGCTCCTCTACTGCAATTATCTGCGAGGCAACGCTACCCTTTGCATCAACAGTTCCTCGTCCCCAGATCTCATCGCCCCGTCTTTCGTATGGCCAAAACGGCGGCACCGTATCGATATGCGATGAGACTAAGACTTTTGTCTTCCGCTGCTTGCCAACAAATGCATATACGTTCTCCCGAGGCTTCGTTGATCCTTTCCAAGGACCGACGTCTTGGGATTCAACAGTGAAATTTTGGTCTTTTAGGTATGAAATGAGGTACTTTGCAACATTGTGCTCGTTTCCTGTGATCGATTCGTGTTCAACAAGGCCTCTGTGGAGCTTTAAGAGAGGAGATGTCGATGAGATTGAGGGCTCGTGAATTGGGTGTTGACCTTCGGAAGCTTGGGCTTGCTGAGCTAGCAGAAGCAACGACAGAGTTGGGAATCGCATTTCGAATGCTGGATTACTCAATTGGCCTTGTGGGAGCTTTGGGAGTTAGTTGTATAAAATGTTGAGTAGTGGGATAGAGCTCACAACGTAGGGAAGCTACGAATGCGGAATAGCCTCCGCAGGTAGCGTAGGCCGAATCAGGAAAGTGGGGGTCCAAAAGCTAGAAAACGACATTATTCTCTATCGTACAAACAACGTTCAATTGCTTCAGCATCAATACGTTTGCTGGCTTCTGACCTTTGCTAAGTAGCAATGTCCATCAAGTCCGTATAGTGCGTGGTAAATGATCTATAAAAACTGATCTGATACACCGAGCAACCAAAAGCACTCGTTGATCTTCTGGCACTTCTCTCTTTCATACATGAGTGAGGATGGAAGATCGCGAGCAAAATTTCAACTAAAATCACTGCGGTACTGCGACTCTTTGTCTACTTTGTCCATGCTCAGTCTATACCTCCTAGCTAAGCTTTGCCAATAAGGGCATCTTGCTGCCTCGTATCCTTGAGGACATGCGTGAATCGATGGACTACAAAACGAGGCACCCAGAAGAACCGGGATGTAAAGAAGAGTGAACAAGCGCAATGAATATCAATCCCGCCAATTCCAGCTTGACTGGGGCTCTATCCAATGCCACCTGATACTTAATGATCTTTCTTTCCATCGAGCTCTCGCTCGCCTGCTCTCTCTCACAGCTTGGATGGGAGATTGAAAGTGAAGTTCCTATCTCCACCAGGCAAGTGACCTCCCGAGATGGTGACCGTGATTTCAGCGGCTGGCCTTGGCGGGTCTGGAGGTGGCGCATACCATGGAGTCCAATGAGTAGCAAATTCCCCATCGTCGCCCTTCTTCCACCGGATTGTCATTTCCGTCAGCTGTGGGTCATGGTATTCCTCGACAGCCCACTTAATGATCCCAATGTCAGTAATCGTCCTTCGTAAATATCAGAAAGATGAGAATTACCTTGGCAGCCATCTGACCAGCAATATTGAGAATGGCATCTCTTATAGTCTTCCCTTCCCAGAGCTTAAACTGATGATCTGCGCCCACAAGCCTAATCCACCAAGACCTCGCCTTCATCTTTTGCCGAATCTCCTTCAGATGCGTCTCTGGAGCCATGGCATCGGAGTCGCCGATGAGGAAGAGCACATCCGTATCAGCGCTCAAGGCCAGCAAGTCTGAATGACGAACATCTAGGTCTCGTACGAGAGGAAAGGTGACTAGAATCACTCGCTTGATTGTCGAAAAGACAGTCGCCCGAGCAGCATTCCTGGCGCCCAAACTTCTTCCAGAGTATGCCTTGACACTTGGAAAGCTATTTGCGAGCGACCGAAATGTCTGGACGCGGAGGATCTCATCTCTATAATCCTGGAAGAGCAAGATGGGTGCAGTACGTGCGAAGCCAAGACAGAAAGAACGCACGTGTGGATCGTCGAGGGTGGTGCTCTTGCCGTGTGTGAAAATGCAAAAGGGGTCCGGCCGAGCGTGATGATCTTCTGACGAGGCGTCTTCTTCTGTTGATGGGTCTTCGCCGTGATGGATGGCTGCCTGGTAAGCTTGATTTGCCGCATCCCATCTCGCGCGGTCTTCATGGTACGTCTTGAGAAGTGTGTCGTAATGGGATTTGCTCCTGCTGTATTGCTTCTCAAGAGTATGTCGGGCCAGGGCTTGCTCTGCCTTTAAGTTCTCCAGAGACGTCTTTGGTAAAGCTTTGGGAGCAACTGGTTTGACGGGAGGAGAGCCGGGATTAGGAGGATGGCGGTCTGAGTGTGTTGAAGAGTAATATATCCTGCAAGGGGCCTTGTAACCGGGCGAGACTTGGATTTCAAAATCCTCTCGATCGACTGGATTCACCGGTTGTGAGCGCATGAGAGCGACCACCTTAGCGTCTTCCATTTTGTACATGTGATGTTGGCCAAGGTGTGCGACGCTTTCAGGTATGTACCAATTTGATGAGAAAACCTAGAAGTAGGGGTAAAAGAGTGTGATATAGGAATGTTTTGTGATTGAAGAGATCGCGACTGTGGAATATGGTACGTGATTGAAGAGATCGTGAGCGTGGAAGTGGAAGTGGAATGCAAAACCGAGTAAAAATAGATCTGAGCGAGGAAGGAACCACGGGAGCGACGACTCAGAGAATTGGGCAATGCTAGCTCAGTTTGCAATTCACACAAAAGAAGCAACTCCAATAGTATTTCAATTTTGGTGTTTGTTTTCGCGTTTGCGCTTGCTCTTCTCCAAATCTCCCACGAAAGGTCAAAAGTTCAACTGTCCTGCAGCCGGGTTGCAATATAACAAAGGCTTTCGAGGATAGAATAGATATGAGAAGTGAAAATGCTGAACTATGCATAGATGTGTTTGCAAAACATTCAGACCCTTATCCGAGTTAAAATATCTTTGGAATGTGACGAATGCAGATGTTTGCCAATCTATGGAGGCCTTTGATGAACGACCCCAGCGCGCAAGAAAGTAAACACGGAATGATTATCCCTCCTTGGAGATATGATAAGGAAAACTCAAGCACATCTTCAAAACCAGTAATGCAAGTATGAAAAGCAGAGAAAAAGAACAGTAAACGACATTGTATAAGGTCTCGCAAGTCGGCACAGAGACTTTTTCAGTCTTCAGCCAACTCACTCCACTAGGGCCTCGTAGGGTCACGATGCCTTCACATGACTGAATGACTGTGTTGGTCATTCAAAGACAAAGCATAGCCGGCTCAGACATTTTCCAGGTCATCCATCTACCAAAACATCCCCTCTACAAATGAATATAAGATACAAGGTAAGATTTCCATCTACACCACGCCGGCTTCTCTATCAACAAGCGTCCTTACCACGACCAAATCAAAACCAAAATCAAAACAAACCAGCATGTAAGTCAACATCAACAAACCCTCAACCAAAGAGCTTACTTTCCCAAGTCCCCATCCCCGCAACAACATGTCCTCATCAACCAACCCCAACACCCCAACCACAGCCACAAAACCAAAAATCTACCTCGCTGGCCCCGACGTCTTCTACCCCAACGCCGTAGCCCGCGGGCAGGAACTCAAGACCCTCTGCACGCAACACGGCGCCATCGGTCTCTTCCCGCTCGACAACGAGATCGCATCCGTCGAGCTGGGGAGCCATGCCATGGCCGACGCGATCCGTACTGCGAATATGAGGCTTATTGCGGCTGCGGATGGCATGTTGGCTAATGTAAGGATCACGTTACTTTTTTTATGTGGTGCTTTGGTACCTAAGCTTGTTTATATCTTTTTGTGTATAGATATATCTCTTCAAAGTCTTGAAACAAATATACTTGCTTCTTTCTACAAATTTCTTCATTCATCCATTCCTCCCAATCAAACAACCCCCCCCCTCTCCCCTGCCCGAGCTAAAATACTAACTCCCCTCCCCTCCACCCAGATGACACCCTTCCGCGGCCCCTCCATGGACGTCGGCACCGCCTATGAAATGGGCGCCGGCGCCGCACTAGGCAAGCATATAGTAGGCTACCTCCTGGGTGAAAAACTCGGATATACCAAGAAAGTGCAAGCCGTGCACAAGGTAGAGAGACATACCGATGGGCATTTGAGAGATGAACAGGGGTGGTCTGTGGAGGAGTTCCTAGAGGTGGATGGGGGGGATGGACTGGTGGATAATTTGATGATTTCGTGTGGGGTGGAGAAGCTTTGCATGTCGGAGGAAGAGGGGATTAAGGCTTTGGTTGATATTTGGAGGAGGAAGCAGGAGGGGAAGCAGTGATGTGGGTTTGTTGAAGATAATGAGTATTGCAAAGAAAATGAACGTTCTTAAGCTTGGAAGAAAAGGCTCTCAAGTATTGTGTAGTTTCTTCTTTGTTCCTGTAATACTAGCTCATATCACAGCGTATTACACCTCCTACCCCTATGTTACACCCACTACCATCCATAGCAGGTCACCTACTGTCCTATCACCCAATCTCACCCTCGGTCTGCCCATGTATCAGAATCCCCAACCCCAACTTCGCTCGCTATAAAGTTGTCCCGATCCCTTTTCGAAGAACAATGTATGCATGCGCCAGTAGATGGAAAAGCACACAGTATATGCTGTGAAACAAATAACTGAACTTCCATGTCCGAACGCCTAGCCAAGCGCAAACCGAAGCTGAAATTCAAATGAGCAAGTAAAATGGCCTTAAAGGTCCTCCGCTGTGAACTGCTTCTGCAGGAATTTCTGCTTTGGAAAGAATAGGACTGCCGTGGCTCTGGTGCTGGATGGCAGAGGAAATGCAGGACGTATATTGGGGATATGTTTAATGTAAGATCGTATCGCACTTTGGACACGGGATGCTCTCCTCCCATTCCCTCGACTTCTGGCCAGATCTCAAGTCCTTAATGAGAATCGTTGGCGGACCAGCTCCCTGATCCTTGATTTTGGCTGAAAATTTACCATCGAATGGTTTGCTCTTGCTTAGTTTCCCCGTCTTGCCGTTTGCTTTTGCGATACCGTTGATCTCGGGTTCGGTGCCCACGAGTTTCGTGTAGGTCTTCTTGAGAATGTCGTTTATCAGACATGCTTCGTGTAGCCAGATTTTGCAGGAGGGATTGTCGCAAATGAACATGGAAACTTCGGGGTTAAAGTGGCCGTTACAAATGCAATGTTCTCGGATTTTCTATGGGCTTGTTAGTATGTTTCCAAAGGAATTTGAAAAGGAGGCAATTACAGAGAGTTCTTGTGTCTCGCGACAGAATGTTTGGCGCCAGTACAACTTCGATTGTATATTGTCGTCCTCTTCCCTCCATTCAAGAACCTCTGCCTTGCCTGCAAAAGAAAGCACATCCAGAACTTCCATATAATTCGACGCAATCAACTCGTGCTTGCCATGATATGTCCGCTTCCCCCCTAACGCCGATACTTGATCTGGAGCTCTCACTCTTGGAGGAGGCAATTCGTCTGCCCAGTACATCCACGCAACCTACTCTGTCAATTAGCTGCCCCTAATATATGGGTTGAGAAGCGCCATACCAGTGCATATACATGCTGTGCGTTTTGCGCCCTAACTTGTAATATCCTAGCCACCCAAAATCCCTTCACATTATCCTCGTCGACCTCCTTTGGCGTCTCGTCACTCCGTACATAGACGAAGTGGTTGTTTTTATAAGTATCTCCTTGAACTATGACTCCCAATCAGCATTTGCCCCATCCAAACCTAGCCAGAAGCAAGCACTCACTTATGAAGTTATTGTACTTCTTCATCGCATTCCATTCCGCACTCGGCGTAACCGTATAATGCTGATCCAACTCTCCTTCCTTCGCCCTGCCCTTAGCAACAAATGGCGAGACCTGGAACTCGGCATTATCAACCAGGTCCTGGTCTTTCTTCGAGAGCTTCTTCTTCGTGCTTATGTTTGGGTAATGTACCACAAAAGGGACCATAGCCATTGCGCCGATTTGTTCGGCAGGCGTCGCGCTCCGCGATGCTGGATTCGAAGATGTCTTTGCGCGCTTGTGGGTGTCTTCTGGAGGTTGTAGAGAGTTGAGGCCATGTTTAGGTGCCATGGCGCCTTTTCCGGAGACAGTGTGACTGTTCGTAGGAAGA
The DNA here is from genome assembly GCA_007821535.1 of Lachnellula occidentalis. Taxonomy (NCBI): domain Eukaryota; kingdom Fungi; phylum Ascomycota; class Leotiomycetes; order Helotiales; family Lachnaceae; genus Lachnellula; species Lachnellula occidentalis. The sequence continues at coordinate 3,426 of QGMI01000219.1, read as the reverse complement.
TCGCTGAAAGCGCGCGCGTGTCGGCTCGGAGAGGCTGGGGTGTACGGGAAATCTATCGGCTGAAGAAGAAGAGACCTGAACTCCTTTTCTGCAGACAAAGTGTGAATAAACAAAGGTGGAGTGCCCGTGGAGGTGGTCGCAAAGTTGGGAGTGAAGGAGGCGGAGGGGTTCACGCAACAAAACACAAGCAGCACTCGAAATGATTGTCGTGATGGGGGGAAGGCGCCGAGGAGGGCGTGTTATTGTCGCACCTGTCGAATGGAATTACACGGCGAGAATTGAGATGTGCTTTCGCAGCAGAACGATGATTTGTGACGCGCCGTGACTGATCAACCCCTTCTCTTTCTCTTTCGGTCGTCGGTACTGTACGCGCGAAGAGGGACTGCGCGCTAGTTTTACACCTGGTCCTTGTCAGAAAGTCCGGAATTGCTCTATTGTAAACTCATAAAGTTTTTACACCTTTCTGAGAAGCCATCGAGTTCAAAGTTACTCAAGAGTCGACGCGATGTCGAATCGAATTGCCATAATGTAATTGTTTATGTTGCTTCCCGTTCAACGCAACACCCGTGGTCTTCTAGTTCCAGGAACACGCATAGGAGGTCTCTTACTCGGACGAATGATCATTTCCAAATGACGGGTATATTGTTGGTTGTTATTCCCACTCTCTATATCTCAGGAGGCGCCGAAAGCGAAGTCAAAGACTCAGCATAAAAGCATGGTATCAAATCCATCAAAACTCCCCTCAGTTCTTTACTCATTCTCCTCCCCAAGCATTGATTTCCATTACCACTCTCCCTAATCAACCCATATCCACCTAAGTCGTAGTCTCCGTCTTCTTCGCAGCTTTCTTCTTGAACAGCTTGTTCTTCAACTTATCCGCCAATCCCTCTGGGTGCTTCTGCGTAATCGGCGCAGCAGTATGCACGTTTCCCTCACCTCCTCTGCCGGTGTGGAAATTCTCGCCCTCCATGCTAGGTCGCAGCGCTATCTCTGGCACAACAATGTCGTCTTTTCGTGCCGTGGCTTTCAGACCTGGTGAGCCGATGTTGGCTGCTCCTCCTCGGCCGCTGCTGAATGCTCCATCGCCGTGATCACCGACTGCGCCTTCGCGAACAATTTCTCCGTCGCCGTAGCTGGATTATTGTTAGATCTCTATCTGGGGGATAAGAGGGCCGATGGTAGGGGAACCATACGGAGTGGTATCTTGGCCAATGTTTCCGGCGCCTGCAAAAATCATATGTTAGAAAACGATGGGTCATACGTAGGTGGAGAAGGGCATACATACCTCCACGGCCATGGCTGACCTCGGTGCTACCCCTGGCACTTCCGCTTGCGCTCATGATTGCAGCTTTGGTGTGAATGGATGAGAAGATTTGTATGTTTGAGGGTCTTTTATGCAAGAGAAATGTTAGAATGAGAGGACTGGAAACTGTTTAAAGATGGAATGATATGCACAGTGGACGGGAGAGGAGATCATGGGAGCTGATAGAGGCTTCTTTGGCTAGACTCAGCTATTGCCCTTTTGGTGCCGCAGACACCTCCATTATCTCCATGCGAGATTGGTAGGGTGTGATTGATAGTAGTAGTGCGTACCTTGAGTTTTTCTGGGAAGGCTGAGAATTTGGGGGTGACAGTTGGATGTGTCACAATTCACCAAGGAAAAGAAGTGAAACTGTACAGTACCTAGGTACCTTAGGGTATAATGAGAGAACACGTGCGGGGATGGCCTGAAGCAAACACTCAATTCATGGTATGACGCAACAATATACGGAGTATGAGGTGATTTATATATAGAGTGAACCTCAGGTATGAAGAGATATATATTCCATACTCTTTAACTTTGACGTTTTACCAGGGGGAAGACCATGCCGTGCATATCAGACTATTATGTCATGTCATTGCAAGAGATAAGAGAAGCCATTATCTTGTCAACCCCTCGCCTATCATTGCCTCTTATCCGCGACTAACTGCTGTAGGCCAAGTCGTACCAAAGGAAGGACCTCCGTATGGAAGTTTGTAGTACTGTACTTTTGCAGGGGCGCAGAGTTTTGTTGCAAGTCGCAGTCAGTTTTTGTAGCGTAATGCTTTGCAAAGGGTTGAGTAAAGCGTAGTTATATGGTAATCGTAATGGTAATGGTAACATATACGGCCAGCTACTTAGTCGTGGACAGTAGCGCGGGGTCTGAGAGTACCCATTGCAGAAACACAGGCGGCGTGCTACTAGGTATTTCATGGCTTCTAGAAGGCTACTAGTCTTTCGTCAAGTACTCATTGGAGACTTGCGGCAGCAATAGGGGTTATGGTCGAGGTGAAGCACGTGATATATATAGTGAGGAGGTCATACCTAGGTAGTTGGTGCAAACTGGGCTGAGAGCGAGTCATTCCCATATCAATTCTTCCATACCTACCTAGTATCAAAATACCTAGGTACTCATTGTCACGTTATGGATTGAGGCCTTAGAGGCTCTCAGAAGCGAGAGGCCGCTAGCGTAAATCTTCTTCATTTGGCTTTAACCTTAAAATCATAACTGACATTTTTCGTCACAGCGAAATCCCGTAATGATCCAATCAGGTAAATTTAAATGTATAAGTTGAGGCTCACTTTTGAATATAACTCCAGCCTAATAACAGGTAAGGTCTCAATTTTGGGATGTGAAATTGTCAGGAAAGGCATCTTTATTCTTAGAAGTGGCTCCACCAATCAAATCGCATGATAGTCATAAGGCGTCAGAAATCTCAACCTCAAAATACCCTACCCCATACCCCTCCAAGGTCCGTGAACGATAACAAAAAGCTTTGATCCTCGAAAACTCCCAATAATGGCCACAACAATGTCGAATACTATCCCCGTCGGTACCAATGACCCAGCCAGCAGAATGGCAGAAATAGCTTCTCCTCGCAATCCCTCTCTTCTCTCACAACTCGCTGCGCGGTATAGAGGAGTATGATCTATCACCTCCCCTTTCCAGCTTCGTTTGCAACTAACAAACTTCACAGGCAACAGTAGAAGACCTCGATCCACCCTCAGCCCTCTCCTGCTACCCCACCGACCCCATCTCGCACGCCCTCCTCACGGCCTTCGAGCGAGATTACACCCACCTCACCGTCATATCGCCCACCAACCGCGCCCTCCTAGGCTACCTCTCCATCCCCAGCCTACGCTCCCAACTCGCGTCCGGCACCGTGCAAGAGAGCGATGAAGTTAGCAAGGCCATGGTTAAGTTCAGGAGAAAGGGGAAAGTGTACAAGGTTATTACGATGGAGACGCCGCTGGAGGAGCTGGAGATGTTCTTTAATGGGGGTGTGGAGGGGGGCGAGAGGCAGGAGTTTGCGGTTGTGACGGATGAGAGGCGGAGGTTTGTGTTGGGTGTTGCTACGAGGACGGATCTGGAGGAGTTTGCGAGACGGAGACCGGCTTAGGGGGGT